>VJOZ01032217.1:0-11502 GCA_009801055.1 Stichopus horrens
TCTGATATGGTACTTTACAAATCTACTTCATTATTATTTAAATCAGGTATTACCGACAGACATCTCTTCCAGTTAACAACAATTACAGCAGCTATAAGGGTTTACAGGTGGATAGCTTAAAGCTTACATAGCATGGGGGTAGCATGGAATCTCATCAGATGCAAGGTACCTGTGACAAAAGTATTGACAAATGGCAAATTCAGACAGAGTGTGCCAGTAGACATTAAAACCACCTAAACAAATTTAAAAAATTAAATGTTTTGATGTTGTTGTCCCACAGACCCACACATAATATTCCTTTTTTATCTGTGCATTCCTCTCCATAGCTTTGAATAAATGGAGCGCTGCTTGGACTAGAAGGTCATCAACGTTGTCAGTATGGCATGTTGTGGAACTCGTGTAGAGAGCATTAAAAAAGCATATGTAGAAGCTTATAATAGTAGCAATTCAGGTCTTAAAAGGGCAATTTTTTTCGACCTAAGCAGTTAAGATACACTGCAAAGGTGACCGCGCAAGTCAAGTGTGGAGGAAGCCTGAGGTTAATTACAACTTCAAGTCACATGAATACCAACTTAACAATTATGGTTCAAATTGTCATCTTCTTCCACAAAATCAGTTCAGAAACTTCAGATGGGAAAACCTTTGATTATTCTTGGCTGCAATACCCCTCCTATTATGACCTGGTCCAGGGATCGAACCCAGAAGCTCCTGGTTGCTAAGCTTCATTGCTTCAAATGACACCACAGATTGCATCATATGACACCACCTTCACGATTCATCCACTTGGCCACAGATACTCCATGTAGATATGTCCAGCTTTCATCCAAACTTTCCTTACAACTGGAATAGCTAGGAGCAGCAGTTTTGTTGGTAATCTTAGTGTCTACCTTCCCCCATAGTTTTTTTTCTAAATACTTTATGGTACTCACATTCAAGGCACTGTCACATTACTGGTAAGACAATAACAATTACCTCACACTGGACTGAACAATAGCTTAAGATGCTTATTTAAGGACACATCAGTGTTTGAGGCATTAGACTGCAACTTCCAATGAAAAAGATATCTTGTCTACCAGAGAAAAAAAGAAATTAAGTTTTGCACAATTAAAAGGACCCATGAAGCATTAAAACCACATTCAAGCCTTCTACTGATGGCTCATCACAGCAAAGACCAGATCAACTGTATGGTTGTAGCAAATGGCACGCACCAATAATTTTATTGAGCTACTAAGTGTATGAGCTTCTACTGTATTACAGAGTGACCAGACACCACCCAGACAATTTCCCCCCTCCACAAAGTAAAAACCCCTCGGACTCTCCCGGGAATTACTGTACCCATCCTTATAATTCCCAACCTGGAAAATCCCACCTTGGACAACTCTTCCTGACAATGCCTTCATAAAAAGTGTTAGGATTAAGGAAAGAGGGACTTGAAGGGAGAGGGGGGAATTGCTGGGAAGAATTCTCTGGGGGAAAGGAATTGTCTACGAAGTAGGGCCCATACTACACATTCGTCTCCGACGTATGTCTCTTCAAAGAGTGGGCCTACTGTATCCATCAATTTGTTTTAACTTAATTTTGCTATTCTTTGCCAAACTGTAAGAGCATAGTTACAGTAGGTGGCAAAAATATACTTATGAAAAGAAGGTACATATAATAAAGCATTTTTTTTACCAGATATACTCTGCGCTTGCTTCCTCAAGGTAGACATATTACCATCAAACCGCAGGAGAACATTAGATGCCAGCTCAGAGGCTAATGATTGCACTCAGTCAGTACATATCATCATTCAGTTCAGTACAAATCATAGTTGTTCTTTACCTATTGTAGCTTATTAATGAGCTAACAACACCTGATACTGCTACCGGTACCAGCCAACCATGAGAGTATTCAGTGAAAAGGAGATGCTAAAGTTAAAATCAGTGACATTCTACCATTGATTTAACCACATTTGAAATTAAATATGAGAACAGGTGAAAGGGTAGCTCTGAGTCTTGACAGAGACCTTTACACCTTTGACTAGAGTCCATTGGTTTCTATGATGATGTGTAGCATATGCCTGCAGAATGCGAGCATGGAGTTGTGTTTGATACGATTTTAAAGCAAAAATCAACGTTAACATTTTTTTTTTGTCTGCAGAATATCTCGTACTGAAGTAAGAGTGTATCTATAGACACTGACTTAGACCACATAAATCAGGGTTCCCAATTTAGATACAAGAGTGATATGACAAAAATAACAAACAGGTCTACATGTATTCATGAGCATTACATGTGATTTCAGTAAATGACTAGTGTACAGTATTTGAGTGCACACTGTCGTACAACCTTCACATTAGGATACTTTGAATATTTAATTCCAGCAATGGGTGAAATCATTCCACATTAGTCCAGACCACCCAGGAGTGAAACAGAAACTATATTTGATCTCACATTCACTGTGCTCTAGACCTCCTTACAAGCTGATCAAGAACCCAGATTAGATCACACTTCCTTTGAAACAGAAATGTACTGGCAGTAAATTTAATATCATTTTGTTACTCACATAACCCAAAAGGTTCCCTACATTACAGTCACTGTAATATTGCAGAGCTAAACACACAACAGCACATTTCACAAAACTGCGTGGTACTCGATGTCATTGACCCATTTCCTGCAGATCACGCACTAGTGCGGCTGTACAGCCTATGTGTGGCAGTGAGAGAATGTGTGTACGCACACACAAACGAGTGGAAGACAGGTACAAGACAGCATACAATACGGTTATGTATGAAAATGAAGCACACTCCAAAGATTGTAGTACTGTGTGGAGCGACAGTGGGTATTTTCCGGCCAGGATTGTCTATTTTCATAACAACAGGACAACATTATTAATGAGAAACTGAAAGACCATGTGACATACATCCAAAAAGACATGGCTTTATTTTGAAGTTGCAGAGTTAAACCATGAATGGTAATCCCTTGGAACTACATGCTTATAGCTATTACAATTTTTCAAGATGTTGACTTTTCCAAGTTTGATGAAAAGGCACAAATCACGACTAGGATTCTGTGGAGTGTTGCACAGTGTCAGTATTTCTTTTGCTAGGCCTATAAATCGTCTACAGATTAATTACCATCTGGCTTACACATTGGCACTAAGAGATACCAATATCTTTCAAGGCAATAATATATATTCCAAAATAAAACCCTCTGGGCTTTTAAAATTATCAACTGCCCTTGATAATGACAAAAAAAAAGTTACTAGATGTGAGTAAAAGGATAACATATTAGGTACATCATATGAGTCTATCGCCTCTATCTCAAATTACTTGGCCTATGTTTATATAAATGATGCAAGTTGAAAATGAGTCAACGTCAACATTTGATGGATTTTGATGAAAACTATGGCCTCTTTCAACATTTTAATGATTAATTCAATCAATGTTCCATAATGTGTTTTTCATGTCACATGACCCGGAAGACAGCCAACATTGTCTTCTACTATAGTGTATGTACATGTGTGCACTTTTACAACTTTTCTTGTAGTGCTACAAAGGACTGCATTTAAGGAGAAATGTTGGATACCAAACATAACACCTTACACTGCAGCCATGAGAGGTTTTCAACCATTGCTTGGAATATCCTCTGGAGTGTAGACCAATGCTGTCTGCACCCACAAAACCTCACGGGGAGAACTACTGTCTAAGAAATTTGAGTTCTAACAGTATCGCCAAAACTAACCAGTATGACATGGAACATCGAGAAGTGGTCAAACTAGCTCTGCAAATACTGTATGGATATTAGGCTACAGTGTAGGACATAACACTACCCATTGTCTACAGTGGCAGTTTAAGGACCTCATCACTTGTTACTATGCATGCAAAATTTACTTCAACCACTATCTTCCACAAGCTGAATGGATGTTTACAGTACATGCTAGTTGAAGGCATGTCCAATCCAAGTTCAAACACTTCAGCAATAAGCTAGGAAAATGCAAGTATTCAAGTTTAAGAGCTCAGTTTCTTTAAATTAGCTAAAATTGGTTCCACGTGGAAGACCTGACAAAAAAAAGTTATACACATCAGCATTTTAACAATAAATACTCTGATACTACCATTGACTTTCAACAATGTTCAAAATCTCACATATAGTACTAAGGGTTCACAAATTTACAAAACAAAGAAAAAACTAATTCTGAAACTCATCGGTGGTGATTTATTTTCTTTCCTTTGTCAGCAGTGTCTTTGTTTTAACTTTGGTATTGAATGACCTCAGATGACCTTTTGAGGAAATTTGTCAAAGGTTCTACCTGCTGATTTGAAACAAAAGGATGGTCACAAATTGCTACAAATGTGTAAGGTAAGGTAAGGTAAGGTAAGGTAAGGTAAGGTAAAGAAAGGAAATCATCAATGTCTACAAGACATTAATGTCTTATCTTCGACAAACTTACGGTCAATGCCCATGAAGGCAAGGTGGAAGATGGAAGTATACAGGAAATGGAAACAGAAAGAAGCATTCTGTTTGCGGTATTTGATTAAAAAAAAAAAAAAAATGTCCAGTCAGCTTACTATTCTAGAGATATCATTGAATCTGGAGACATGTCAGCAACATTACACACCAATGAAACGATACCGATGTTTTTCCCACGATTGGAGCAAATCTTGAGATTTACTAGCTCTGTTAGTTGAAAATTTTGGTACAAGTTGTTGACCTTTGTGCCATCACAGTTTTCTCAAAACTTGAACCCAGTTTTTGTTTACCGCTAACAATGATTCTTGCCCGTCTCCATACATGACATCTGAGCATGTGACTACTACTGCACTCAAGAGTACCTGTAAGAGATGGTAACCTTTGACACTACCTCCCATGAAGAACTGTTTGCACATCATTCCAGCATACCTCTCTAATGTAATCAACAAAATATGTTAAAACTAGCTTGGCTCGAAAATCACTCTCATTCTTGAGTAAAGATGTCCTGTTTTCCGTCCACCAAAGCATCTGGTTGGTCCCTTGGTTCTCATTACCTTCAACAGAGTCGTCCCAGTACTAAATCAGCATATATATTACAACCAAAACACATTTTTTTCATTTAACGCCATTTAACCCAACTACAAAGATTGAAAACGGAAAGGTAGATCATCTGCAACACATTCCTGATAATGTTGAGTACAACAAAATTATCCATCCTGGTAATTTCAGCATTTGATAACATGGGCAATGCTAGGCATGATGGCATTCCATATTACCACCTACGTAAACAGAGCAATGTGCTCTTTTTTAGACCTGGGCAAAGTATCATGGATACATGTGACTTCTGAATCTTGGGTTACCGTCTAAAATTTCTGGCACTGCTTGTAAAAGTATCCGACCCTTAAACTTAGTGTGGGAGTCAAACTGCAGCTGGTTGATCTGAATGTCCTCACAAAACTTGAGTAATTTCTATTTTTGGAACATATCAAAATCAGGAAAGAATTTTTAAACCGCATTTCCAAAGTTCTGTCTTTCCGCCAGCGGCAACAGCACTGACGTTCACCCAATTGGAAACACTGGAGGCACTCACACTTTCAACCTTATGAAATGGTCAGAAACTCAGAATAGGATTAGGATAGACTAAATCAAACTGGACTGGTGTGTACTATGACTTGGACAAACGTGGACAAGATCAGACTAGGACTAAGAAAGACTTGCACTGGATTAGACTAGGGCTAAGACAGATTTAGACTAGCTCAGACTAGAAACTAAGACATGACTAAGACAGACCTGGACTTGATCAAACTGTGGAGAAATACTGCTTAAACTTGGACTAGAGCACACTAGAGACACTACATGTCACAACTGCATGAAATCAGAATAGGAATTTGGAATAGATCACAATATGAACAAGAGACAACAGACTTGGAATCACGAAATCAGACTATAGCAGGATTAACACAGGCTTGTACTAGATCAGACTAGGGATAGGACTAAGACTGACTTGGACTAGTAGACCTGACCTTGTCTGTCTTAATAGTCCTATTCCCAGTGTAATCTAATCCAAGTCTGTCTTAGTTTTTGTCTTCTGTAGTCTGATCTAGTGACTAAGTCCAGTTCTTTCTCTTCCAAGATTGTTCTAGAACAACTGTAGGTCTGATATATGATTAAATCAGGCTACAAAAAGACGACTAGTAACTTGGAATACATCTGACCAGAATTAACAGACATCGACTAGTAGATCAGACTAGGATCTAGACTAAGACAGACTACAATATGCAGGCCTTGAGTTTTAGATTTTCCAGGTGTGCTACAAATCACACTCCTCAGGAAAGTAAGGAGTGTGGTAGGTGTGCTGTTCCTTAAACTGGAACACATTCATCTTAGCGCCCTTCATTATCTAGGTGTGCAAAAAATCGCACTCCTCACAGTGAATCGAGGCGAGTGGTGGCGTGCAATCGCACTCGCACACCTTAGAATTCAAGGCCTGAATATGATACTGTAGATTGTGATGGCATGACTACGACTTTGACAATCAGCTTAGGACTGTGTGTAAAACAGACAAAAGGGAAAATACATTGACAATGTTCATCTGAATAGGATAAGGAAAAACTAGGACTAGATCAACGAACAGACAGAAGTTGCATGACAACTGAACTCATACTGTAAGCTCAAACTTAAACACACGAAAGTCTTATATACAATGACTTGCATCAAAAGTGAACATCACTGAAAACTTTCACCCTGATTTTTAATGATACAGTCTACTGCAGGATTTATGATCATAATGGAAATCAGGTGAATTTTCAGGAGCTTTCTCCTGGCGTCTTACCTGAAGACAGTTGTCAACTGTACTGTATGTTCAGGGTGTAGTCCAGTCTTAATGTTCAGATTATTTACATTCTTCATGGCTACACATGTACCTGTGCACTGGCACTCCCTTGTAGGTTGGAACTAGACAAGCAGCCAATTGACACAAACGGTCATGTTACCACTGAACAAACATATGAAGCATTCTCTAGTTGGATTTTTTCAGTTGCTGCAAAATATGTTTATTCTAGGTCTACATACTGTGACCGAATCTCATGGGGTCGATGCACGATATTATCACCTCCACAGTCCACCCACACAGACTGAGGAAAAGAGAAGGTTACTTTTCAACATCCTCAGAAATACCAGGCTGTAAAGCTCCATCATGATACAGTCCTGTTTCTCTACCCTAGAAAACATCAGGAATTCAGGATCTTGTCAGCTTCAGGGGTTGGAGATGTCACATGGTGGTTTTGTGGGGACTTGGAACATAAATGTGATATTTCAGTGGAAACAGGCTACCTGAGAAACCAAGTGTAGTCATGTTTCGCACGTAGTGCAGTAATCATGTATAAAACTGCATGTGTATGCAGCAGCTTGCAGTTTAACCATACTGGCAGTGAGTTATTTGTACGTTTCTCCATCAAACCATTTAAGTGTTCTTCAAAGGTTTCCAAAAGAGGGAAGTAATACCACATGAAGTGATCATTGGGAAGGGGTTTGCAGGGGTTCAACATCATATGAATGATGCATATGGTGCCACGTGGAGACAACTTTGTGCCCTATTTGAAATGGCAGTAGCCTATCATCGACAGAGCTTTAGCATTTGCCCCATATCTTTATACAGGGGAGTTGTTACTTTGGATTAGGGGGTTCTTTTTCTTGGGGGGACTAGAAACCTAAAACTTCCATGGAGAATTATGAACACGCACTAAAGTTAACAGTGGACACGACACTGCCAATGTCACAAAGCAACTGATCTATTTTTCAAGTAGCTTTAAACAGTAAGTGTTCAGCTGACTTTCAAACTCAAGGTTTTGAAAAGAAAGATGAGGCTGAGATACTGTACTGTACTTTTGTAAAAATTTTTTTTTTTGGGGGGGTGAGTTATTCTTACATGTCATTTTTTTGTTCTCCATCTTTTTGTTATCATCAAATATGGCTGACACTAAAAGTGCACATTACAGTGCAGTACAGTATATTAATAAACACATACAGTAACAATGAGTATGGGCGATGCCACATTGTGCGTCTGTGACTGTCATTAATTAACAAACAACAAGCGTTGTTTACCACACAAATGAAAAAAAAAAACCAAAAGACACAAAGGGCAGCATCTTTCTTTGGGTACACATTAAGTGTAAACTCAAATATATAAAATTTTAAAATGCTAAACTTGCCTTTATCTTCAAAGTAGTTAATGAGCAAAAAGATATGTTTACCAACTAAGTTGCACGTTCTGAAACTGCAGACTACTTCGAGTTGCTACTTAACGTAAACCAAAATACTGCACTTTTCTAACCTATGGAGTGGGAACAAATGGGTGCAGTTTTACAAAGAGGCCTCCCTGACTATCTCCTGATACCCTCCCCCCTTTCTTCCTTCCCACCAGATGAAACATTCTCATAGAATGTTAATATCTGACCACAGTTTCATGCTTTCCCTTGTGACTGTTTGAAACTCGAGAAACAAACAGCCATCTGGGAAAGTTGAAAGAAACTGATTCAGGGAATAACGGGTGCTGCGCCAGAGTTTTACCCTGGAGCATGTTGTGCAGGCTAGAGCAATTCATACAGTGTAAACAAGGGGTATGTATTTGTCTATGATAAGCATTATTTAGAACTTGGGAAACAAACAGAAAACTGGGAAAATAAAAGCAAAGTTACAGTAGTTGAACATCTGTTTTTGTTCTTCTTTTGTGTCAGTTTTGTACCTTCTTGATGCGGGACTTACAAAGATTTTTACACTATTATTACCATATGACTGACAAGCTCAAAGGACCTAATGATGTTCATGGAACAAGGTGCTGCAACTAAAACCACAAATCCACACTGACAAATGTTAACAGCTCTCACATTTCAATATGAACTGGAAAAGTGTTTTATACAGAGAAATATGACAATCATCACCACCATACAGAATCCCTCAGATGACAAGAAAATCAAATCGAAGTACGCAAAAAATGACACAATAAGATTTACCTTCTCTTCCTCCCTCCCTCCCCCCTACAAAAATAAATGGAATAACAAGAAACTTGGTTGCAGTCCAAATGGGAGGTTCTTCAGTCAAACTCTTCTGGTTTAGCAGATTAAAGGATGGAGATTACACTCCCTAATGGATTTAAGCCAGACTGAAACAACCAAATAATACCACTTTTTGTTCTGGCGTAGTAAAAAGAGAAGTGCAATTGTTATGAAGAAACAGGAGAGTAAAGGATGAGAGAGCAGGATATAAATAAGCTTGCAAAATACATGCAAACTTGCTAACCACATCCATCAACCAACTATGAACAAAGTTGGAACGGTGTTTGTTTTTCCAAATCGTCTGTACCTGTGACAGAAATTGGCAAGTTTTGCCCAGTATCGGCAATTATTCTTTGAAAAAGGCCAACAAATTTAACCAAACTTGCAACACGATCATGACTAAAATCTTTGGGACTGAAACACTCAGGGTGAATCTGAACATTTCATCAAATAAGGACTGAAACTGACTACAAATTTGTATCTATTAGAAACATGTCCTTGGAAACTCTCCTATATTATGAGAGCCATCCTGAATTTACCGATTTCCACATTTGTCTACCTTTCCTAATTTTTCTTTCTTCTTTTTTTTTTGCACCAAATGTTGCAAAGTTACCAGGAGGCTTGTAAAATAGATGGACTTCTAGTACAGGCAGTTCAAACATCGCCACCCGTGTTCAAGTATCCATGTTAGTAAATAATTGTGAGAAAGATAGCTTACCCTACTGCATTGCAACGACAATTATGAACAGACATGGCTATATATGTACAGTATACCACAGACAGATTTAATACACTTATCTTCATCCAACATAACTGTCTGCCAGTGCTCACTGGCAAGTACACAACAATCTTTCTGAATTCCCATACTTGGGAAACGTGATCAATGTTACTGTTTGTGTTCAGGTATTGTGTGTGTGTGTGTTTGTGCCTGATATTACAAGTGCAATATCGTCATTAATTGGTTCAAAAGATTCGGTGACCCGTGACTTGGGAAAATCCTAACCAGTTCTTTGCTTCGTGAACACAGAGTCGATGTGTGAAGACCACAAACCCCTCTCACTGTTTTAGATTTGTTACCATTTGTCTCATGTTTGTTGACACAGTCTCTTGTTTGTCGAACTGCTAATTAGTTACATACAACGAACATTAATCCAATTACTTTCAATGCACTTGGCCAAGTAAATTTATTAATAATTTCCAAGTTCAGTGCCAGCGTGTCTTACCAGAAAAGATCCTATTGTGTCCAAGATGAAGAAGAACAAACAGGAGATGGTTAGTTTGAACGAATGTGGCCTTCTCTGATGGTGCCGGTCACGTATGTATATATCCCAAGATGCAACTGCTGCCTTATCTACGCACAGGATGGCAGACAAACTGATGAATATTCAATCCACCTGAAGTAAGATATTATGAGAGAGAATATATAAACATGAGCGAAAATGTGGGATGTTCAACTCAGTACAGAGCAAAAACTACCACAAGTTAGAAAATGATCATGTTTTGTGCAAGATTATGTTTTTAAAATAGCATTCTTCGTTATCAGTTTTGGAACTTCCACACCTGTGGAAAAATGGAAAGGAAGACAGACAGCCAATCCTCACATGATATCATACATCTTCATCCCTTCTCGAGATGTACAGTACCTACCCTAACCATTATGGTACTGTATATCTGGCTATCACCTCATGTTCTATCATGTAGAATAGGTCTTCTTAAGACATGATTTTAGCAAATTATGGAAATTCTAGGAGGGCCAGGTGCGACAGAGGATAGGTGTATGAATATATGCAACTACTGTTGGAACTTTGGTAAGGTGATAAAGAACTGAGAAATGAGTACGAGGACTGAGAACAAAGCATTGTAACATCGTATGTTTCAAGATTACGTCAAGATTATGTACACATAATAGTCTACCACTGAAGAGTCCCCAACATAAACACTACAGCCCAGTCTACCTGATCATACATACTGCATCATCAAATACCATCAAACATCGGCATGACAATGTTCATCGCCAAAAGTACAGTATGACCATATGGACAGGTTTCCCAACAAAGTTGAGCAACGTCCAACATGTGTATGACAGTGTTCAATTGTTTAGCTTCATATCTCATCTTTGCAACAAATGTCCAAACCATTGTCTCCACCTATTCTTATTTATTTGTTCCTTACGTATGGTCCTGGGGAAAGAAATATTCAAGCAAACTGATTTGTTACTTGATTTCTGGCATATTCAGCAAAAGTCATTATTTTAGGACACTTCCAAGTCTGTGAGAAGTCTGG
The DNA here is from genome assembly GCA_009801055.1 of Stichopus horrens. Taxonomy (NCBI): domain Eukaryota; kingdom Metazoa; phylum Echinodermata; class Holothuroidea; order Aspidochirotida; family Stichopodidae; genus Stichopus; species Stichopus horrens. Next base: position 11,288 of record VJOZ01032217.1, read on the forward strand.
CACTAGTTTATATGGTACTGTACTGTCAATAAACAATACGCACAGGTATTGTACACTTTCATGCATGCTCCAAATTTTAACAAGAGCCCAAGGGCACTGTGGTTCCTTGCACAAATGGAGATGTTAATGTCAATTATGAAGTAAAAGGGAGCATATTGCATTATTTGTACAATAGCCCATATGTCCCATTTTTGACCGTGAAACCTCACAACATA
>VJOZ01032226.1:8599-19763 GCA_009801055.1 Stichopus horrens
CTTACCTTTTTAATCAGGCTTTTCCTGATTTATAATTTGTTAAGCGCTTTAGATTGTTGCTCTTCGTGAGTTGTATTTAGCGCTATATAAATGGCCTTTAGTATGTATAGAATACCCGCCTGTGTCTTTGAAGAATTACAGGTAACGGTTCAACTGTGTATCATCACAGTAAAAAGGAGTATCCAGATCTGTCAGCTGTAGAATTCAGTGTGCTGGAAGTTTTGTTTTCAAATCAACTTTATGACTGTTAGTAGAAATCACCGAGTCTTTTGACTTCACAGTTTGCACAGTTGTTGCAGATGTATGCAAACAAAGCCTTTCATAGCTGTGTAGACCTTCCTTGTTTGTTGTTCCAGTTTGTATCTATTAAATATTTGCTATTTTCTCTTTTTAAAGATTCAATGGAAAATGCAAAGTGGAGGTCATGAAGCAGGTTGATCGTACAGGGCATGGTCTCTTGGTGGCGTTGTCAGGTAGAATGTATGGGAAAATATCCATGACTACCACATTTGATGACTCTGATGCCACCCAGTTGGTTAGAAAGTGGGTTCGTATGGTGTGGCTGAGTTTTAAGAAGGATTCTGAAATTGTGTACGAAGCGAAAGTTGTAGCTGATCGTTTTTGGGATCTCAGAGAGTTTGATAACTTCTATGTGAGCCTATCTGAGCAGTGCGTGAAGGATCAACATCTGAACGATGGGTGGAAGTCAGAAACTGTGGAAGTCATGTTCAAGATTGATAGATTGTCTTTCTGCAAACAACGCTTTGCCATCGACTCCCTGGAAGAAAGGCACCTGCTGTTTCCTCCCAGCCACATGTTTCCAAGGTATCTGCATATATTCTCTGCTCTGGTTGATTGTTGATATTTCCTGACCTTTATTCTAGCAGACAAGCTAAAATGGTAAAGGTTTTAGACTACAGTTTACACATCTGTGGGTCACATTGCATGGACGAGGTCCCATGTGGGGAATTTCATTAAGTGGGCTCTTTGGCCCACTTACTGAAATTCTGCAAAAATGCTCTTCCTCCTACAGATTCCCTTGTGCAGTGTTGATGGTTTGTCATAATAATACTCCATTAGTGTCCCTTCAGGTTATTCTGGAAATTTGGGTCCAATGTTCCATATGGGTCCTTTGGCACATACTATGAAATTCTGCAAAATGCTTTTCCTACCACAGATTCTCTTCTACCATGTTGATGGTTTGTCATTATGATACTCCAATAGTGGTGCCCTCAGTTTGTTCAGGGATTTCTTTTGCAAGGTCCTATGTGGACCTTTTGGCTCATTTTATGAAATTCTACAAAATACTTCTCCCACAGATTGTCTTGTATGATGTTAATGGTTTGTCAGAATGATACTCCAATAGTGATGTACTCAGGGTGTTCAAGAATTTTGGGTGCAAGATCCCATGTGGGCCCTAAATTTGGCCCATGTTATGAAATTTCACTAAATGTTTTTCCTCCTACAGATTCTTTTGTGCAATGTCGATTTTTTGTCATAATGATACTCTAACAGTGGTACCTTCAGAATGGTCAGGAATTTTGGTTGCAAAGTTCCATGTGGACCCTTTCGTCCATTTTATGAAATTCTGCAAAATGCTCCTCGTACATTTTCCTCTGCACAATGTCAATGGTTTGCCATTATGATACTGTATTAGTGGTGCCCTCAGTTTGTTCAGGAATTTCGGTTGCAAGGTCCCATGTGGACCTTTTGGCTCCTTTTATAAAATTCCACAAATGCTTCTACTCCTACGGATTCTCTAGTACCATGTTGGTGGTTTGTCATACCTGTGAAACTTTTGTATGGTCAGTTGGTCTTCATATGAGCAATGATTCTCTGTGTCATTTGACTCTTCGGTTCAAGAATACAATTTATGCATAGATTGCTCCAGTACAGGTTTGTGTTATTATCATTGAACTGACCCACTCACTCTTGCACATAACTTAAAATTTCTACAGGTTTATAGAACAAACCGGCAATCAGACACACCAGCAAATTCAGAAAGAAAGAGGTCAGGGTGAGTGCGACTTAAATCACCGTCAGGCTGAAGCGAAGGATTTCCTCGTCCGTGCCAAGGACATTGTTCCTTTCAGACAGGGACCGTCTTTGCTCATTGGTCCTTTTGGAACAGGAAAGACTTTAACTTTATCTCTAACCATCAAAGAGATTCTGGAGTCTGATAGTGACAGCAAGTTGCTGGTGTGTACACACTCCAACAGGTAAATATATGTTTGTTAAAATGTTATAGGGTGTATGATAAATTAACATATGAGCTAAGATGAGCTCTCTCGTTAATACATTAATTTTTTACCTGAAATGGACCCTAATATACTACAATTAATTTCCACAAATCACACAAGAATATTTGGTCTCAGCCTTTTTCATTTTATGGTACCGTCAGGCGTGTCAGCACATTATGAAGATGTTGGTTTTCGAAGTTGCATTTTATTATAGCGACAACCACTATTATTGTCAATCATGAACTGAGCAACACAAAAGTGATATAAAACCCAATCAAAGTTTTAACATGGTGATAGTGGGAGTATGAGTTAGGTATTTGAACTTCGAGAGTTCACTGTGCAGCTTTTAAATTTACACAAATTGAACTGTGTCTTTTAATATTTTAACTTAAACTGAGGGAATTTTGTACGGTCCATCTTGAGATATATTTGAGCTTTGAAATGTCCACACTCATTCTTTTTTGCATATTTGAGCATATTTGAAGCATAAATGTTTGACTGAACACTTGCCACATGTTAGTATGAATGATATGAGCAAAGCTGTGATAAGGAAAGGAAAATTCTCAGAGATGAACAAAGATGAAAAGGCAGTCAGTAAATTGACGATACTGCAATTGTGTCAGTCACATGAATGAGAAACTTCTGCCATTGAAACTTTCGTAAGGATCACAGTGTTGCCAATTGCAGTGTTTTTATTTACTCACAGTGCTGCAGACCTGTTTCTGACCAAGTATTTGAAACAGTTTTGTGAGGAATTCCAAGGTGGTATTCTGAGGTTGTATGCACCCAACAGAGAAGCAATCACTGTCCCAGAAGAAATCAGAGACCGCAGAGCTCTTTTTTGCATTTGTGACACCGGTGGACACTTTGCCAAGGCCACCATTGACCATGTAAAGAGTAAGGAGAACAAGTGAACATTATCTGAGATTTAAGCATAATTCATCAGTGTAAGCTATTGACAGCTGGGAGAGTTTGCATATATTTTTTTTTCTTTGCAAATAAATAGATGGAATATCAGAACATTTGCCAGACAGTGAAGTAATAAGAACAAGTTTTTGCATTTCAACAACTGAACCAACAACCCAAAATGAAATGAAAGATTAGTTAATGTTGCTGAATTACTGACAAGGAGCATGCAAAAGTAATTCAGTGAATTTGTAGGCATATGTATATGTGAACGTTCGTGATGACAGCCTCTTGTTGACCCTATAAGTTTTGAAAGAAAGGTACAAGATCTGTGAAAGTTGATGTGTGGGCAGCACCTATAATGATCGTGGCTGGGACTGTCTTGATATTGTCAAAGGTCATCTGAGGTTACCAGCAGGCAATCTGCAGACAAAATGTTATCAGTATCTTAGGGAGCGTATGTTGCATGAACTTCAAACGTAGACATATGTACAATCCCAGAGATGTTAAGATTGTAAGAGCTTTTCTGAGGTCGAGGGGCATATGAAGTTATCAGAAGTCCTATCGTGAAATCTTTTGAACACTTCAAATTTAAGGAAAAATAACTCCACGCTATAAGATGGTGTCTAGATGCAGCATACAAACATGGGGGGGGTTGATTTTGGTGCAGGTCAAAGGTCATTTGGGGTCACTTCAAGGTTTAGTATATTTCAGATCTCTACTGGTGTTTTTCTTCTGTTTTTTGTGTGACAATTTTTTTTTTTATATTAAGATCTCTGCTGGAGTTTTTTTCTTTCTTTTTTTTTAACTCATAACATATTTTAGGCCAAAGCTGGGGATGTTTTAAGTGATTTGTGAAAGATTGCAGTATTTTTAGACGCTGGCATTTGATGTGAGACAATTTGTTGCCTGATGAGTCTCCATTATGTGTATATTCCTTGCTCTTGCTTTTGCTCCCAAGGGATGCAATTTCATGTCCCACTATAAAGTCTGTTTGCAGCAATCAAGTGAAAGTGATTGTATCTTATTGAAGGATTCACTTCTCTTCAACCAGCAAGGATTTTCTTGTGGTCCAAATGATGGACTGGAGGGGTGGGGGATAAGTGGATAACTGAACAGAACAAATATTTTGCCATTGACATCTTGGAGTAAGATTATTTACGATTAGTATTTTCTTAGTTATTCGTTGAATTGGAAGTAGTTTTATTTGACATTTTCCCACTACAGTGCAAAGAGTCAGTAGCAAACCTTAATGTACTGGGTGTACTTGAATGCTACGATATAAATAATAATATTAATATGGCTCATTCCTGGAGAATGAAATAATATACCAATTCTAACACTGTGCATACTGTGACTTCTTTGGCTGGCCTTCAATATTAATTACATCACATGGGTATTGCAAAATGTTATACTTCATCATTAATGGCTCTATCTGGCAGCCATGGTTAGTATGTTTAGGAAAAATTCATGATTTTTTTTTGTTTTTGTTTTTTAGCAGCAAGGAATATCATTTGTTTAGCCTCTTTGTTTTCCTGTTACAGATCTTGTGACAGATCTTGTTACAAATCTTGTCATGTAAAAGTATGAAGTCATAAAGATTATGTGCCATTTTTTTCCTCTAGGATACCGCATCATCATCACCACCCTTTCCACTTCCATCTACCTGGTTGAATTAAAAAAGGCAAAGGGACTGTTTACTCATATATTCATCGATGAAGCTGGACAGGCCTTAGAAACAGAAGCCATGATGCCCCTTGCCCTCGCCGGACCGAGAACGGTCGTTGTACTGTCTGGAGACCATAAACAGCTACGTCCAGTTGTGAGTTGTTTATACTTTTGATATGTTTATTTGTTTTGATAATGTGTAAATGTGTGATAATTGTTCTTCTATCATTGCCCTGCACCCTCGCCCATGCGAAATCAGTGTAACCCTACAGCATTGTTGGTATGGGTAGAAACAACATTAGGACATGCTGGTATATGTCTCAGAGATATCACAGCATTAATCATCAAAAAGTAACTCAAAAACAGTTGTTGTGTTAAAGATGTAACACCTACATGGTTATCAAATCACTTTAGGAATGCTTCGTATGTATGACCGTATGTGTTAGATCATGGTAGGCCTATACACAAAGTCTAATGTCAGCATGGACTAACATTCACGGAAATCACAGGAGGTGCATGATATCACACAATAAGAGGATCTTAGTGCATATTATGCATTTTAAAAATTCTCTGTTAAAAAAGATGTTCTTTTCTTTTTTGCCTGATTTTGACATAACCTGAGGTGTAAATGTATGTGTATATCTTTAAGTACATATATTTGTTATTGTCATCATCATAGATATTTAGCAAGTTTGAAAGAGTGAAAGTGTCATTTACTTAAATCAGCTCAGAAAGTGTATGTCTTTTTTTCTCAAAACCTTTCTCACTTGTCATTCAAAAGGTTGTCTCAGAAATGGCCCGGAAGCACCACTTCTTCCCTTCAATGCTTGAGCGTTTGTTTGACTGGAGTAAGAACAATGGCTGCAATAACTCCCACTTCCTGACGGACAACTATAGGATGAGGCAAGAGATACTTGACTTCATCGGTGAACATTGCTACAAAATCAAAAATTTCAAAGCCGTTAAAGTGGAACACCAGCAGGAAAACCTTGATCCTGTCCTCTTCTCGGCAGTTGATGGCAAAGAAGCTCCAAGGGGACTGTCCTACATAAATGAAGCGGAGGTAATCTTATCCAAATATCGGAAAGACAACATTTCTTTTCTGAATTAAAGAACATGTGGAAATGCTGTTTAAATTATTCATGATCCATGTCAGTTCCACCTGGGCTGATGTATGTAACAATGACTAGGTAAATATTTGGCAAGAGCTAGAACATTCTGTCAAGTATTCCATTTTTGTGGTTTCAATGAAAATCCTAGCCTCTTGTAACAATGATGGCCTGTGTGTGCTTGTGATGCAATGCTTGAAAACACAATATCTCAAGCTGTATGGATGGATGTCATACTCGATTTGAAGGTTGATGTCATACTTGGTATGTCATGTGTGGTATGTGTGTGCCACATTGAGCACAAGAAACATCTTGTTTTGATGGAGGTCAAAGGTCATCTGAGATCAGCAGAGGTCAATCTGTGAAAACATTGAAAAACAATATCTGAAGAATGCAAGCTTGGAGTGATCTCATATTTGTCAAGTTGCAAGTTTTATTTTATAAATACTTGTAAGGGGACATGCAGAACTCACATAAAGCTGAAAAAGTAAGAAACAAACCTGGATTGAAAAGGTAGCGGACAGAAGATAACAATCACTGCACATTAAAGAACAAAACAAGAATATAAAAAGTGGAGAGCTATAAAGGAAACTGATTGTTAAAGTGTTTTATGCACTGGAGACTTAAGGAGAGTTATGTCAAATGTGTTACAGCATATGGAAGTTCACATGTTTACAGTGTGGTAGTATTGCACTATTAACGTAGATGTAAAGAGGATGGGTGTCATCATGAAGGATTAACTTATGTTTGACTCCCAAAAGAGTGTAATGGTTTGATTCATTATATGTATACAATTATTTTATTTTGCTGAAGGTCAACTAGCTGTGGTCAGCAGAGGTAAAAAGGTGAACACCTTGTAAACAAAATATCATGAATGCAACCTTGTGCAGATCTCATATTTTGTATGTATCTCTCACATATTGGCTGCAAGATGTCTGGTGTGTTTGGTAGAGGCAAAAGGTCAATTCAGGCCAGCAGATGTCAAATCGAGAAAGCCTTGGATTTAGGAACACAAGATGTCAAGATTGTAAGTTGGACTGATCTGATATAGGGTATGCTAATCAACCAAAAGAACAAGAGGGATTTTTGGTGGAGGTCAAATGTCAATTGAGGAAAATGCTGTAAGCACATGCCCATGTGGATCATCTCATATAAAGGTTACATTGATAAACCATACAGAGTACAACATTGCCATTGTTTGTGGTGGGGATCAAAGGTGAATCAAGGTCAGGAGGGGTCAAAATGTAAAAACTTGGTAAGCACATGCAACCCTGGAGTGACAATAATTGTTGATAAATCACAATGGGTACAACAACCTTGTTATTTTTTATGGTGGTCATTGTCAACTGAGGTCAATTCAGATGCCAACATGTGAAAACCTCATAAACACCAAATCGCAAGCATGCAACCTTGGACTGATCCCAAAGGTAGCATATAGCCATTTTGAGTTCAAGGTCACTATGTTTTTGATGGTCTGAGGTCAACAGAGGTCAAACTCTAACACTGTATGGGCACATCATCTCAAGAACACAAGCTTTTGCTGATCTCATGTATAGTATGATCATAGATTACATTGAGTTAGATATTCAGGGTGTGCTATGTCATCATATTAGTACCTTTGTTAGTTATTACAATTACCATAAGCAGTAAATCTGTGCTTCATCAGTGAAAGCACATGCTGTTCTTTTTCTCTTGTCCACTTGCTTGCATGTAACATCCCGTCATTACATAAAGGGAGCTAGTTATATCTCGTCCCTATACATAGTATACTGAGAGGGAATAGTGTACTCACATGGGCTCCTTTTACTTGCCAAAAATAATATTTAAATGGTACTAATAGCCTACCTTACACCCTCAGATGAAAAATAGGTTGGTCAGTAATATCAAAGAGGGTATCTCATGATATATAAATGACGTGGATGGAAATCACTGATTTGGGGGTTGCCCAAATGTGCGTTTGTGTTTCTGTGTGTGTATGTCAACATCTATTTACTTTTGGGTTGATTACATATCAACATCACCATCATGTTAAATACCATTCTGTCTTCTGCATGTGCAGAATTTTGGATCTATGGTTCAAGACTTGCTTCAGTTCCACTGCTTACCACAGTTTTACTTTGTTTTTTTCTTTTCCTTCATTTTATACAGCAGTGCTAGTCTTTGTTTTCATCATTTTGCTTGAGGAAGAATGTCAGTTAGCAACCATTCATATGACATTCTGTTGTTGTACATTTCTTTCTATGAGTGACCTGTGGTAGTGATAAACTACAATCTCCTTGATCAAGAGATATTTCATTATGATCATGCCTGAAAAAAACGAGATTACATAAAATGATCTGAGTGGTGAATTGAAAGTTTGCTGGCGATGAGATGTGCTCTTCGTGTGGATTGCCTTCTTGTTTGTGCATTTCTGATTGGCTGAATTGCAGGTTGTGATTTCTTGAATTTTGCCTAAAATGCATACTTGGCACAACTGTTATTTTGCTTCTTTTGGATTGAATGCTATCCAAGACATTTACTCAGTTTTGGTACTTTTAGTACAGATACAGTTTCACAGTTTAAGTAAATGGACTAAATTTAATTTAGCTGGATTTAAGGTGATTACAAAGGTTGATCAATGTAGATCATGGTTTTCTTATTTTAAATCAGGCTGATGAAATTGTGAACGGAATCCTGGAATTGAAATCTTCATGGCGAGAGCATGAATTGGGTGAATTTCGGGCAAAAGACCAGGTTGCTGTTTTCGCCTCTTATGTCGCTCAGGTAAGTGTTATCTGCTACATTTGTTCAGCATGGTTTTTCTTTGAAAATACTACACTCTCGCTAGTTGTTCTACACATTTAAATACACAAATTCAAAACTAAACTGCCTGAAAATATGCAATGCATAGAATAACTGAACAATTTTGAAAATTTGACCTAATAATTGCTCGACACTGTATTTATTGCCATGGTGTAGAGAAACTCACTGAAGATGGCAGGTATAACCTGTTCAGTCAAGTCTGGCATACAGATGTGTGTGTGACTGGATTTACACATGAGTGACATGCACCCTTGCTTGTAAACTCAATATTTTGAGTATTTCAAGTATTTCAAGTATTTCAAGTCATGAAAACATATTATGCATTTGTCTTTAGGATATTGATTAGAAGATTGTGAAGGTCAAATACATATGGTGTGAGCAGGGGTCAAAATTTGAAAACCTTTAAAGTTCAATATTACTATAACCCAAACATTAAAGAAGTTTTCATGCATGTGGTAATTACATGTAATACTTAATTGTTGGTTTCGATATGATAATCATAACCTTTGTTATCATGCATACATGTGTGTGTATGTGTATGCATGTGTGAATGCTTGTATTTGCATTTGTGTTTGAACCTAAGAACCCAACCTTTGCAGGTACAGGTCACTCACAAGAGCTTGAGCCTTTTATGTCTTTTCTCACTCACATGGTGCTGGTATCCGGCATAGTTGCCCAAAAATTCTAACACTGCAACAAGGTCTGTCACCTGATACTGGGAGTCCTTATCAGGTACCGGATGCTCACAAGAGCTTGAGTCTTGCACGTCTTTCCTTGCTCACATGGAGCTCGTAATTGGCGAAACTTCCCCAAAAATTCTGACACTGCAATGAGGTCTGTCACCTGATTGGTCAGGTCTGTTTTCTTGTCGCGCATTCATGTGCTCATCGACTAAGGGAGAATTCAAGTAACATCCTTACCAGGAACTGTCATCAGTGCTTCATAAGGCGTAGAGTGCTAGTATGTGGGTGTGTGTATTTATGTCTGTGATGCCCTACCTTGTGAATGTGATACCTCAAGAAGGGAAGCTCAGACAGATGTCATAGGTCGTTTGTAGGTGGACCACATTGAGTAGAAGAACCTTGTTATTGGTTTTGGTATAGGACAAACGTCATTTTAGGTCAACAGCAGTCACATTGTGAAAACCAGTTGCAAACATGACGTCTCAGGAAGGGATGCTTTGACAAATCATACTTGGTTTGCAGGTGTACCACAATGAGTACAAGAACCCTTTTGTGTTTGGTATACTCTTTCAGTTAAAAGTCATTTTGGTCAACAGGAATCAAAATTTGTGAAAACTTTGGAAACACCATATTGTTGTATACAGATGTTTGGGGGTAAGTCTTTGGATTACTCCAGCCTCATAGAGTAGCAGCTGATGCCTTAAATGTTAATGACAACAGAAAGTTTCTCACATTCAGATAGAATAGAAAACTCTCCAATACTGCACAGAGATAGAGAGAGAAGAATTAATATCCTGAGAGATGTAATAAATTTGTAAAATTCATTTTCGATTTTAACTTGCACATGGAAATTAAAATTTGTCAAATTAAATTTGTTAAATTAAATTTTTGTCAAAGCATAAACCTTGCAATACCTTTTTTTTTGTTGCAAATAGCATGACATGAATGAATCAGTTCACCTTGGGCATCCCCTGTTATTAATTAGTAATACCTATCTCATTTCTGAAAATTGTTTAATTTATCTATTGTCTAGCAGAGTGGTGGCATGAACCAAATGTCAAGTTAATAAATCGGCCCAGGAAATACCCAGGCTGACACAAATCTTCAGTTGCTGTGCTCTGTATCTATATCTCATAAAGTGACACTTGCACCAATTTCATAGTTGCTATACACATGTGGTAGTGTAACATATTAAGTAGAGAAACGTTTTGTGTGTGATGGACTGGAGACCAATGCCACCTTGGTAAATGAAAGTGTTGATTTGTGAACACCATGGCACATGGAATCTCAAGACAAGAAGCTTGGTCATATTAATATGCAATTGTGTGTCTTGAGTCATGATTCCTTTTAGTCGTAGTCTTAAGTCAGCAGATGTCGAGTGATTTTACATACTGTATATTATTCATACAAAGTATAATGAATTCATTGAAGCCACTGTACATGTCTGCATTCTGGTTCATTTATTGATGCCTTGCTGAAGGCAAAATGAATCTAGGGATGGTGAGATGTCATTGTGTGTACATGTGCATGTGTGTGGGTGTGTACTGTATGTGACTCTTCTTGTAAACACGACATCTCAAGAAGGGTAACCATGACTGATCTCATACTTAGTGTGTGGGTTGGTCATACTGAGAAGATGATCCCTATTGTTTTTTATTCCTTGCCGTAGGCAGGGGAATCTATGCAGTCCTGATGTCGTGTGTGCGGGTGTGTGCGTGTGTGTGAGGGTGTAGGTGTGTGTGTGTGACGCTGCTCG
>VJOZ01032240.1:4987-19065 GCA_009801055.1 Stichopus horrens
AAAAGTACTCAGGACTTCATAGTATTATTACATAAATTGTACTACTTGTACCACCTCTTTTGGTGGAAATCAAGCTGTACTCACTTTTACAAATAGTGTTAAAGTAAAGAATACATAAAGAACAAATTACGAGGTTTTTACATTAAAACTCATTACAGGTCAGGTTGCCCAAATGTTATAGCTGCTAGGTTTGGTTAAGAAGAAATAAAAAACAAGTATCTGGTATAAAGATCTTGAATAAGAAATTACAGAGTCCCTCCTGCAGGTTCCATGTGGACCTTGTGATTGCATGTTCATTATTTAATCCCTATTCAAATGACCTTACATGGTCCTCCAGAATTTTGAATTTGAAATATATCAATTTTGTATCATATTGTGAGCAGATGACTAAAGAACAAGAAGTGCTTTTCCCAGATCTTTTTCTCCCAGTGTTAAATCTGCTCTTGTTAACTTGAAAAGGTGGTTCAAAACCTTTGTGGAATTGCATTTTATTTGAAGACTGGACCAGATAATAATAGCAAAAAGACACGTCGTCAGGATAAACAGATTATCATCATAGACATACACTTAACGATTGTTTACACTTATATTGTTTACCCAGTGCAATGCATTTCCAAATAAACCAGTGCAATTATGCTCTCACTTTGTCTCTTTTGACCATTTCTCTGATAGATGAAATGTGTTTTGACATTAATTGCTATATCTGCATTGTCAATTCATGTTTCTGCATTGTCAAGTTGTTGGCTACTTACCTGTCTCACAACACATGTACCTTCAATCTACGTCATGTCTGGCACTAAGTGAAGAGGGTCCTACACTCACTGCAAGTGATCACTTTTGTAAAAAAAAAATGACTGATACCAATTTGTACCATCTTGTGATTGTTGAATTCAGAGGTGTGTGATTTTAAAACTGGTCTCCGATAAAAACTCCAAGTCCCCCTGTCCCTTCATTAATTCTGTAGTGTCTGTACACATACTTCACTTATCAGTGTCATGACTGTTGCCTGGCATTATGCTTTGAAATACTGTTAAGCTAATGAACTGTCAAACCTCTGACCATTGCATGCACGACCACCAGATATAACTGCCTGTTCATGGCATAGCCAATAACCATGCCATACATGGCTACAATTATCTATTCTTACAATTTAACTACCTCAGGTCTAGATAAAACTTGAAACTATTTGGTCATGGAGATAGGTGAGGTTAATCGAACCTTGGGACTTAACATGTCATAGTTTTTATGTGTCATTTTTTTTTGTGCTTGTTTTCTTTCTGTTTAGGGGAATGGTGTATTTGATAATTAGATTTGTATTCTTTGCACATCACTATTCTTTAATTTTTAGTGAAAGTCTTGTTGTTGACCAATGTAAATGGCATGACCTAATGTAATCACCGACAGGAATGCATGGAACCGCTTCAACGTTGCACTTTGGTTGGGGATTTTAGCTTGCAGGTGCCTATATAATCAATTCCCTAGATTTGAATCTGTTGACATTTTTTAATTTACGTAATATTACTAGATAAAACTGTACATAAGTGAAACCAGCTTGATGTGATTGTTGGTACAAACTACTTTATCTTGGATCAGTTCACCAATGCATGGTGCATGTTACATTTATATCTCCCCAATCATCCAGCCGCTTTCCCAAATGGCGTCACAGGAAGCGTGTTTTATCCGCTGGCAAAGCATTTCAAGTATGTACTTCGCAAGAAGAATGTGATAGATGCTATTATAATCTTTCTAGACACAGCTTCATCTAGAAGCGCAGAGCTGACAAAGAGAACACCCAGTTCACAGTTAAATGAGGAATTCATCCATCGCTATAGCAACAACATTGAAAGTCTTTAGTAGTGGAAAATTCCTAAATGAAATGCTTTGAACAAACTGGTGTGTCCACTGCCCAGTCAGTGTTGTGTATATGCAGAAACCGTGAACTTCTCAATGAAGTGTTAAATGTATGTCTGTGTGTGTTAAAGGGAAATAAGCCCTTGGTTTCACAGAAAACAACCATATTTTTAAAATCAATGTTTGTGGGCATAGAATGATAGATTACTCAAAATAAGGCAGGACAGTAAACTTCTTTTCAAGAAGTAAGTTTCTCACAGACAGAAATTCAGTTATTTGTGGCTCAGCAATAATTTGTTTACTCAAACTTTTCAAAATTCAAATGATACATCTTTCGTTGCTCATCACATGCATAATGTTGTGAGGAGATGAAGTTTTTGCANCTAAATGCCCTATTTCCCTTTTAATAACCATCATATGTGCATTGTTTTGGGGATTTATCCAGATTCATCATTCTGTGTGGATGTCTTTTCGTGATTATTTGGTGGGGTGGCTATTTATTTGTAAAGTCCGTAATGGTAATATTTTGCAATCTTTTGGTAAGTGCAGACTGTTTATTTAGCATATATCCCAAACAGCATCTGGCATTGACAGAAACCACAAGCTCTGATCTCTGCAGATAGGGCACACTGTCTATCAGTTTTTGATCATGTTGTTGGTTCTGAAAACTTCCTCAATATTATTATCACAGAAATTAATGCGCTTCAGGTTTACAATGAAAGTTCCCTTCAGTCTTGTCCCGTTTATCTAATTTGTCTTGAGTGAGTAATCATGTAAATATTTATGTGTTGTTTATTTTGTCTGCTGTAATTATGCATCATATAAAACAAGGTTCTGTACTCTTTCCTGTTGATTATATTAGAAGTCATTAAAGAATGCAGGACATAATTTCTGTTAGCTACGTGTCCCAACAGATGATATCCTGTAACCTACGGTTTTTTTTTGGTTTTCCCGTTCAAGTCGTAGTGAACTTTTTTGAACAGCCGACACTTTATCGGGTGTAAAGGGGACAGCTGCCAGTTTATTCCTTTTTCTCTGAACTTTGTATCAATCAGTATCCTTTTATTGTTGGAGTCTCACTTTGATGAGGTGTTCCATGGGAGCGTCTTTGCTTTTGTTTTTATGGCATACGTGCAGTTACACAGCTAACTATATGTATGGATGTTTGAGATCTCATACGTCTTTTGTAAGCGCAACCATCACGGTTTGAAGCAACGGGAAGAGACGGATGTTATCGTAGAAGCTTGCAAGAGCTCCTCGGTTGACACATATTTTAAGGAATTTCTAAGCCTGCCGGTGAAAGACATCTAACACAGAAGAATATGAGGAGGAATGTCCCCGTTGAATATGCTGAACACCACTTGAGAATGGTTGTACTCATTTCCCCTCCAAGATAAAATATCGCCTCTCTTTCTTAGAAAAGGAGGGCCTCCATGACTTCGTCTGCAGCTCCGTCCTGTGTTATTGAATGCTACGCAATTCTCGAAGGTATTTTGTGTTTGACTGTGGAGAGTCGGCGTTCGAGGCAAATCCTCGGCATATGTTGAAAGCTGGATAAGATAAGCTGAATGAAAGCCGGATTAAGAAATACGTTTCAATGATTCAATGTTAGAATAATGAAATTTTGAATAGCATTTGAAGTGCTCTTTTTCGTTTTATTGGGAGGAAACATCTATGCTCACTTTCCTCAGTTGCGTTCATCTTACCAATTCAATATACATCACTAAAAAAGTTTGAAAAGTCAGATCAGATGATTAATTCTGATAATTAACTTCTCTCCTAACTCACTAGCCTCAGTTCAACAACTGCTCTTTCATCTGCCACACTCAAAGTCCTAGCAACTGTTTCTAGCACCTCCTTGAGATCGCTGTCAGCGTACTCCCCCAGCTATCGTCTTCTCCTCATGCTTTTTCTAATTGCTACGACTGGAGCTTTTCTATTTTTATTGTATTCTTTGGTATCTTCATTGTTGTTCAGTTAATTGTTCTACCTTTTCCATCAGCTCCACTTGTTGTCTGAAAGAGATGCCGATATATTTTTCCTCAAATCTGTAGTGCAAGATATTATTGCCTCATTTGCGAGTATTTTCCTTTCATAATCGTGACGTGTTCCTCCTTGTGGCCTTATCAGTTGTCACACCTTTCCTTACAGTAGTTTCAAGGAATTTTTCGTGACGAACATTGCTCGCAAAAAGTGGTGTGTTACAACAAGGTCGTATCACCCAAGAATTTAGTGTGGAGTTGTATGTCAAGGGAATTTTACAAGAACACAGTTAAGTGTCAGAAGCAACACTGCTGTCAGAGTTCTGAAAATTTATGTCTCTGACGTTTTAAATTGTTTCACTTCTTACATGCTCATGCGGTAAAATTAATATAAAGGAGATAACATACAACAATGGCATCTGCAAATGGACATAAAAGTTCATGCGGGGAATCAGTTATTGTGATATTGTCGGTACGAAACTTCTAACGTCTGGAATACCAAGTCACGGTTGAACAGTTTCAGCCCCTGCTTTTCCTGTCGAGTTGCTGGTGGTGTTTTGTGTCAGCTGTACTGGTACAGTCAAATGCAGGCAGCAGACACTAGACAGACGTACCGTGAGTCACTGTCCACCGACATTAAACACTGGGGTAGTTTCCCACAGTACTTTTCAAAGTGGAGTTATCTCTTGAACATTTTACAGGATTTTATGGTTTCATATCATACATGGAATGGATTTTACTGGTTGCCATGGGAAGTGTATCTCTTTCATTAAAGGAAAGAGTGATGAGTAGTAATTATTTACCATGAACAGAAGACATCACTCAGGATTCTCTTTTGGATAATGTGATTTGTACCTGATGTTTGTTGACGTATTTCTGGATTTGCGTTGAACGTACCTGTATTTATTCATAAACATGGCTAAGTATTTTCGTCTGCGTTCCAAACATTCCTATGACATGACGATCAGTAAGCCTCCAGCCCGTGAAAATGATCCTGAGGTTTGTTGAGTTTTTCATGTCTTCATTCACACCTTTGCATCTACTGTAAGGTACTCTAAAATGAAAATAAAAACCAGCCAAAGTTTTAGAGTTCATTTTTGCCATTGTTTTTATAGAAGTTTAGCAATGGAACAAGTACTATTTTTACATCTATATTACTACTGCTTCTACTTGTGCTTCTACTTCATGTATGTCATTAACTGATAGGGATTTTTTTTTTCATGTTTGGCAATATCGTTTAGATACTGTGGACAGTGTTCATTGAAATCTGGAGTATATTGACTAAACTGTTTGGATGTATGGTACGTTTACCATAATGCTGCGAAAGGTTTGTGGGTGTTGGGTAATAGTATCATGTGGATATGTTGTGTGTGTTTGCAAGATTATGTTTACATTGTTGCTTGAATGTGTGGTACATTGTCTGTATAATGATTGGATGTGTTCTTTGCAGGCATTATAGTGTGGAGATGCTGTACGTTGACAGCATGGATGAAATGTACATTGACAATATTACATAATGGTAAGGGAAATTTTGACAGCATATATGTAGGTGGTGCATGTTGACAGTATGGCGGGAAAAGCTTGGGTGATATGGTAATGAGAATCCTGGGAAACTTTCTTTCCCAGTATGAAATTTATTCTAGACTTTATGTCACACAAGTCACCCATGTAGCTACCTGAAAATTAAACTGCAAAACGGATGAGGAAGCTCATCTAAGCATTTAGGAGATCAATTTCAGCAGTATTTTATATTTTCTGTCGAGCTGATTATTACTTGTATTCACCGCTGTTCTAAATGAAAACAAAGTTCGTTGTTGTTTCTTCACGTAATATTTCCATCCGTGTGTACTGTATACAATATTTACTGTGTAGTGTACTGAAGCATTTTTGTTGATAGAAGGAAGATATTTCCTGCACTACAGTATTTCAATGTTTTGTTGTTAGCCAGGCAGTCACGGGACACATTCACCCAGATCACACCCCCAGTGTACCAAGACCATGCCACCAATATACCTAGACCACACCCCCAGTGTACATTATCAAGACTGACAGTTTGGAAACGTTATCGTTTATGTTGACAGCATTACATTAATGAGAAATATGTTGACAACGTTGCTTTAATGTTTAGTGTTTATAATGTAATTTGAATGTGGTATATTTACATTGGTGCTTGATTAACTAATGTGCTGTATATTATTTGGGTTGTTTTCTATAGTGCCACTTTTCAAATGTAAATTGTTTTTAGCTACGTCAGATAATAAAGTTGCAAATATCATTTATCATATTACATATACTCTTGATTTTCTTTGTAATAATTGGTAATGAATACACAAGAAATCGATGTCATCTTAAGTATTTACTTAGAAAAATAGAGTTAGTAAAATGCATCCATTTATCATCTCTATTATTTTCATGTTGTTTCCATTACAGGTCACACTTGTCAGTGCTGAGAGACTTTGCCGTTATGTACCAGCTACCTCCCTCCCCAAAGATCTGGGTGGCACCCAAGATTTCAATCACATGGATTGGATACGTACGTGTGTAGACCAAGCGACAGACTCTAATCGAAACTCAAGGGAGCTGAGCAATGAATTTACGAATGACAACAAAGCATTGGAAGCTAACAGGAGAGCTGTGGAACTATTTACAGCTGGCACACACCTTACTAGTTCCTCTTCGCAGGAGAACCACCTAGGTGAAAGAACTAATAGTGCCGGTTCCTTACAAAACACTGTACCGGAACCCAGGGGTAGCAGTGAAAGCTTAAACTCTATGGGTATCAGCAATGGAGACAAACATAAGGATGATTCTCCTGAAGATGGCAGCATCAAAATTAATGGTATGAGCAGCAGCAGCAGTGAATTGGAGGTGGATGACACACCAGATGCGGTGATGAATCAACCAGGGATCATGGGTAATGGAGACACCAATGTGCGCTCAGCGGATTTGATGGGGTCAGGTAATATATTGAGCCGAAGTGACGCTGACGGTCTTTCCTGTGGCGAACCGGAGAGCCCCCCACCTAAACCTCCCAGACCCTCTGATAATAACTCTGAAGACATTCCAGTTGAAGAAGAGTATAGTGACAAATGTGTCCACCAGCCCGACGGTCATGGTTTAGACATGAGGAGTCTGGTAGACTATGTACTGACACAGAAGCAAAGTGGCATATACCAGGAATATGCTGCAATTAGGGCAGAACCACCCACAGGGACCTTTAATGCATCAAGGTTAGTAACCTGTACTCCAAAAGAGAGAACGTTATTGCAGCATGCCATTTTAGATGGGAGATAACCATCGCTGAGGGCTCATGGTCAGTAAAATTCAAAGAGCACTAGCCTATTCATCTCAGTGATCATACTCATAGATTTAAACAAGATTTCGGTAGATTCTGTTTTGTGCAGATTCTCATGCACCTAAGCAATGCTGTCTAATTTACCTCGTTTGGATAGTTGTTGTAAAAGAGTCTTTTCCTTTCACACATTTTCAGTGATAGTTCTGTTCCAAGTTTGAAGCCCTCAGACCAGGTTTCGGCAACCTTTCAGGGTGCGGGCCAACTTGCTATTTGGTGAATTATCAGAGGGCCAAAGAAGTAGTTGAAATAGTTTGAGGCGAGGCGTGTATGGGAATTTGAGACGTGAAATAGGTTTTACAGACAAAGTTAGGCATTCTTGCCAGTATTGCACATTGTCCTTTTTGTACACAACTTTGTCAGCTCTTCGTGGGCCAGATCCTTGAGACCGGCGTTCCGGACTCGGCTCGCAGGCTGTAGGTTGCCTACCCCTGACTTAGATGAACCACCTGAAGTTCAGATCATACAAAACAAATTAATGGAAAAATGCTTTTCCCTCAGTACTGATTATCTGCCTGTGAGATAGTATGCTAGCTTGTTTCTTAACCTTTTGGCTTCTTCACAAAGTAAGAATTATCAAAAATATTTGTAATGATAACTCAGGACCTGAAGGGCAGTTATTTTACATTGCTAAGCCACCACTAGCATACAAGTGTGGAGGAATCCTGCAGCTTGCATATATTACAAAGTCACAGCGCGTACTCCCTCACCTCATATAACCTAGAGATGCATTTCCGTATTGACCATGGTCTAGCATCTGGCAATTTTTTTTGTGTGTGTGTATCTGGCCACCGTCCTTCCGTAGTTGCTAGGAAGAAAACTTCCCGAAAAACGATGTGGATATCGATGGGTGCAAAAACAGCATGAAACTTCGCTGGCAGGCCAAAAGGCTGGCACTTACGGAAGTGCGGTGGCCAGATACACACACACAAAATTGCCAGTTGCTAGACCATGGTCAATACCGAAATGCAGAGGTTATATGAAGTGAGGGAGTACATCGCTAGTGAATTCCCAAACCAGTAAGTTTTGGGGATTACATGGCAAGTAAATACCATATCAACAATTTTGGATCAAATTTAGTGTCTTCATTTCACAAGGTCAGTTGGGAACACAGATTACTCTTTGACAAAAAAAGGCCCATCTTACTGTGACCCGACCAGAGATCAAACCTCATGGTTGCTAAGTGTCATTGCCTTCATATGCTGTGAACCTTTACTCACTCGGGCACCTCACCTCTACTTAAAATTATGAGATGGTACTCATTGCTTGCTTTGTTCCCAACATGGTGGTAGATTATTAGGGCATTCTCAACAAGAATAAATCTTAAAAAACTTACATATATATCATGTGCAAACTTTGCAAAACAGTAAACATTTATGAAAGATGTATATCAATATGAAGATGAATTTGAATTCTACCTCTCAATAATCATAGAAGTACATCAATATGAAGGTGTTATTGAAGGCTACCAGCAATGATAGAAGTGTATCAATATGAATGTGTGATTGTAGGCTACCAGCTATGTTAGAGGTGTATCAATGAAGGTGTGATTATAGGCCTATCATCAATGTTAGAAGTGTATCAATATGAAGGTGTTATTGTAGGCTACCAGCAATGATAGAAGTGTATTAATATGAAGGTGTGATTGTAGTCTACCAGCAATGATAGAAGTGTATCAATATGAAGGTGTGATTGTAGGCCTATCATCAATGTTAGAAGTGTATCAATATAAAGGTGTGATTGTAGGCTACCAGCAATGTTAGAAGTGTATTAATATGAAGGTGTGATTGTAGGCCTATCATCAATGTTAGAAGTATATCAATATGAAGGTGTGATTGTAGGCTACCAGCAATGTTAGAAATGTGTCAATATGATGAAGTGATTGTAGGCTACCAGCAATATTAGGAGTGTATCAATATGAAGGTGTGAGTGTAGGTTACCAGCAATGATAGAAGTGTATCAGTGTGAAGGTGTGATTGTAGTCTACCAGCAATGATAGCAGTATATCAGTGTGAAGGTGCGATTGTAAACTACCTATCAGTAATGGTAGAAATATTTTAACATGAAGGTGTGATCGTAGGCTGCCTATCAATAGTTTTAAAAGTATATCAATATGAAAGTGTGAGTATAGGCTGCCTTTCAGTGATGATAGAAATATATCAATGTGAAGGCACAATTTGTAGAATTCCTATAGGCTACCGTTCAGTGATGATAGAAATATATCAATGTGAAGGCACAATTTGTAGACTTCCTATCAACAGTGAGAGAAGTACATCTATGCAAAGGTGTGATTGTAGGCTACCTATCAATAGTGATAGCAGCACATCAGTCTGAAGGTGAAATTGTATGCGTACATATCATCAATGAAAAGAGTACATCAATGCATAGGAGTGATTGTAGGCTATCAGCAATAATTGTTTAAACTTTAAAGATGCTTGTTTTGCATTATCAGACGTCAACACTAGCCCCATACTCCCTCCTTGAGATCTAATATACACTCACAGACAAATTTGTGGAGTAACTTGATGTGTTTCTATATTTTAAGTGTATCTTTGCATTTTCCTCTGTTGTGTATTTTAGGTTCATCTATAGGTCATTCACTGTCCATTTGCTATAACCCTGCTTCAGACACCAGCTTGGTCATCAAGTGTTAATACCCCTCTGCTGTGTCATATGTGCCACCCGATGTTTGGGATTTCCTCCGTGGATAGTGAGAATTGAGAAGTTCTGTCATAGCTTTATTAAAGTAATTAACAACTTTCCCCAGATGCAATGTATCATCGTTAGTATAGGCTTTTACCTACACATTTTTTAGCCCATTCACATCATTTTTTTTTCTCTCACTGTATGGTGTTGTGGAATGAAATCAAGCCCACAGTGATGGAATTATTTGATGCACTCACCATGGGGTCTAGAGGGTACTGGGAGATATTTTGTACCATAAGAAGAGCCCATAGAAAGTTGAAAGGCTTCATTTCTCCCATTAGGTGCAAAGGTAGACAACTAGTAGAATAAGATCAGAACCTTTGAGAAGTACTGTCATCTTTAGATGTGTAGTGTATTTTCAGTATGAGAGTAAAGTTTCTGCTGGTACAATGCAAGTCATATACTCTAAAGGATTTGCCCGAATAGTTTGTGTACTTTTCAGTACCTGACATCGCATGATGGAATGTGTACAATCAAATTAAATATTTTTCATTTTCTACTTCCTGCTAATGTCATATCAAAGAGTTCTCTTTTGTTACTGTACTGTACTGATAAAGTCTCAGTTCCTGGAATCAGTTTGAACCTTGGCACCTACTTTTCTTATTGCTCAAACTTGTAACTTATTTCTATGATATTATTAATCTTTGTGCCTATCTGCTATTTCCTTCTATGTATATCTGTAGATTGCAGCCATTTTGTTTCATTTGTATGTATTGTACAGCGGTTCTGACATGTAGCATTTATTCCAGACTGTGGTTATAACTGCTCTATTGTATATTTAGTATCAGTCCTTCTTGCTTTGTTTTGCATAGTGGTTTTATTTTTTTCTTTCTTTGTAGTGCATATGTGTATAGTGTATGTTTACTGAACCAGTGGCACACAATGAGTTGATCTTCAGGGATAACCTCTGTAAAAACCAAAACACCAAATTAAAACCAAAACACCAAATTAAAGGTCGTGTGACATGCATCTAGAAAAGAGCGGGCTTCGTCAAAAAGTTGCATAGTTAAACCCTGAATGAAAATCCTTTGGAGTTGTGTGTCTGTCTTCTATAGTCTTTGAGATACGGCGTTTTAAAGTTTGATGAAAATGCAGATTATAATGACATGGAGTGTTGTATGTTGTCGGCATTTCTTCTATTTGGGCTGTATATATACTTTTCTCTTAATTACTCAATCACTGTGTTTCACATAGGTAAGTGATGTCAGGATATGTAAAGAAGAAGTTTCCAGGACAAAACCATTGGGCATATAAGATTCTCAATCGTCCTCGAAATAATGGTTTAGTTAAGGAAGGGTAGCGTAGGACCTATCACCGGAGTCCATATCTTGATCTCATGAATTTGCATACATACCCCAAATGTTTATTCATGACGCAGGTATAAGACATGAATTTGCCTGTAAAATACTCAATATGCTCTACTTTTTTGTGTGGCTATTTTCAATATTTTTAGTGATTAACGCAACCAATATTTTGAAATGTTGTTGTCCTGTCACTCAATCTTTAACCGTGGACGTCAACCGGCCGCAAGTAGATACCCGATATTGTATTAAAGGCACGTTATACCTACCTTGATTATAGCAGCAGCCATAACATTAGATAGGTTGCTGTAGTCTCATATCAGTTATCATCTGCTTGAAGAACGCAATAATCACCATCATAAGTCATTTACTACAAAAATTGTTCTAAAAGCATATGATTTATGCATACTACAACTTTCCATTATCTGTCTTAAGTTGGGAACAATGTCAGCATTCTGTGCCCTGTTGGTTAAACCTGAGATTGGGCTTGGTACTCAATCACATGCTTGCAAAGTTGAGCAGCAGAGTGTACATAGTCTTTAATAAAATAGTAAAAAAAAATTAAAAAAAGACAATACTTAGTTCCTTGTTCAATTGTTCTGGATCAGCATTGTTTGACACACCGGCTGTAATATTTTTGCACATGCACTGTATTTGTGTGTGTGTTTGTGTGTGTTTCAGGCCTCATGTTGCTGTGAGCTTACATAGTTTGGTATAATTTTCTCTTTACTTCCTCCAGAAATCATGTGTTGACCAATTGTTTAACTTTCACAAGTCAGTTCTTCACCGCTCACTTTCCTTGTCCAGAGATTACACTCCCAGCTATGATGCTGAGAGGAACTAGCCTAGAGTAACTTATGCTGAACATCTTCTTCGTTATTTTTTACAGACATAAATTTAACTTGCCAAAGAATCGTTATGCTGATGTTGTGTGCTATGATCACTCCAGAGTGTGCTTGCCTCCCATCAATGGTGACCCCTTCTCTGATTACATCAACGCAAACTATGTAGATGGTTACAAGCAAAAGAATGCATTTATAGCAGCTCAGGGTACGTATTTGTTTGATGCCTCATTGGAAGATTCTATGTTGGAATACTTCCATTATGAAGTATATATTTTTTCTTTTAACGTTGCATTCTACTGTGCAGTTTTGGTTGTAAGTTTTGAACTGCCTGGTCAATGCTGGTAGACAGCAAGTCTTCGTGACTTTCCCCTAAGGATTTCTCTGCTTTTGGGGGGAGAATTTCAATTGAACATGGACTTTGAAGTGATAAGTTGACTAGCTGTCCAACTGTGTGATTGATTGTGAACCTTGTTGTTCACATTTCAAGAACTTAGGATACTGAAAAGCAAAATAAAGTCTTAAACTGGAATAAGTCACATGTTGCACAGAAAAAGATCATATTTGAAAAACCAGTATGTATGGACACTGAATGTTAGACTATTCAATATAAGGAAGGATGGTAACCCTCCTTTCAGGAAATACGCTTGCTAGAGAGAGAAATTTATTTGCTGCTCAAAAATAAAGTTTGTCCAGTTGTACACTCAAACTTTTGAAAATTCAAACGATGCAGTTTCTGTAACTCATTTTAGGCATAATGTTTTCAGGAGATGAAGCTTCTGTAGATGTTCATTGATAAGAGTGAATGGTTTAACGATGATTAAAGCTTTTTTCTTTGTATGCTGTGCTGGTGCATTTTGAAAGCCCTTTTCCCCTGTACTGACTTAAAAACTTAAAAATTTAAAAAGGGCAACATTGTACCATTTCTTTTATGTATCATGGGTGCACAGTTAATTACTTTTTAATAATGCAAATACTTCAGTATTCTTACATCTTTGTGTGATTCAGCACTGTCACTACCATAGAGTTTTACAGATTTGTTTCCATCCATTTTTCTTGCAATTTCTTGGTCATGCTCAGGACCATTGCCAAAGACCTACGCCGATTTCTGGCGCCTGGTGTGGAGTGAGCACGTCCTCACCGTCGTCATGACGACAAAGTGCATGGAGAGAAATAGACAGAAGTGTGGCCAGTACTGGCCAGGTGAGAAGGATACCACCAAGGAGTATGGTATCTTCAGGGTAACAAACTTGGAGGCAATCAGAGAAAAAGACTACACAATCGCTAGTCTGCTCTTGAAGAACACAATGGTGAGTGGATAACGCTTTTGCTCTTCATTGAATACTAGCGAGTCCAGTCAGGCTTGTATGTCGTGTTGTCACAATGATCAAAAGCTTTTGAGTAGTGGTAGTCAGGGATTTTTATCGATGGTGAACTTAAAGTTGTAGCTATTCAGATGTTTCTTTTTATGAGGTTCAAAATCTCTTAAAGCAGTGTCAGTGTGTCATCAAAGTCCAGAGAGGGGAACACAGGACATTCACTCAGTTTTGTACAGGAGACTGTAACAAACGTGACGTCATATTTAAGACCCATAGGAAACTGAGCCTTCGCTTGGTAGGTAAAGTATGAAAAATTTATGTCAAACCCAATAGGAGAAAAACCCCATTAAGTTGCCTGGAACAATTCACATGACCTTTGTCTTGGGGAAATTTTGATAAAGTAGGCTGTGTGGGGTTTTAATATGCCTGTTACTGCAATTTATTGCAGAACATGACATGTGCGATTTGTTCTCTCTTTTTAAAACTGTTCAGCTGTTGAAAGTTTTACCTACCAGACGAGTGATGGCATCCTTTTCAAGGGAGCCTGTGCTTCCAGTGACACTCTTAAGACAGTGTGTCTAACCTTCTCCTCTCTGGAATTTTTGGTGTGTATTTAAGGTTTTCTCAGCAGACTGACTCATCACAGTAAAATATATAATGTGGACAATGAAGGGACGACAGATTTATAATTGGCAACAAAATCTCAAAGTGATTGTGTGTGTACT
>VJOZ01032274.1:1564-13151 GCA_009801055.1 Stichopus horrens
AGTATGTCACACACAGATAAGGATGCAATTTTTAAAGCCAGTTTATGGGTTAATGGATTACTAAAGACTCCTTTATGAATATTTCTAACTTAAACAACACATAGATGGTCTTTGATCATGAAACAATCTGTTTTATTGAGCAACATATATAGAAGTATATCTAGGGTTACATTTGTGGTTCTAAAATCTGAAGATGAAGTGCAGTACTGTGCACCCCAATTCTGTATGCCTGTTATCATTAGATGGTGTTGAATTGGAAGCTGTCAAAGTGATTCCAAACTTGATCAAAAAGAGTGATTAAAAGCTTAAAATTGAAACATAAAACTATATAGTTATGGTATTTAAAACAATAGACCGATTCAAAGAACATGTGACATGAAATGCACACTTTGTTTGCCGAATTTATCACTAAAAATGTTGAAAATATTCACAATTTTCATGAAAGTCCATTAGACGTTGACCATTTTACAAACAAATTTGTTCTTTACAATTGCATCATGTCATGCCTATATGCTATCCTATGTTTATTTATCCTTTATTTCAAATAATTTTTCACACCGTTATGGTTTTATTTTGGAAGTATGTATTTCCTTCTTTAGAACTATTGATATCGCTTACCAATGTGAAACCTAGTAATGACGAGATAAAATGTAAAGGCCTAACAAAAGAAATACTGACACTGTGCAACACCCTACATCATCTGTTTTGCATTTTCATCAAACTTTGAAAAGCCATATCTCAAAAACGATAATAGATAGAAACACAATTCCAATGGATTCTCACTCAGGGTTTCACTCTGCAACTTCTGAATGAAGCTAACTCTTTTCTAAGATGCATGTCACTTAGTCCTTAAAAACAAAAAATAATTATGAAGGAATTTAGCAGCTTTGCTCTCATATTGATGTTTAGTGCCATATACTGTTGCCACATCAGCAGGAATTGCATGTTTTGCGAAAGAAAGATCTTTACCAGTGCACATTTTACAATGCAATCGATAACTGCATTCTAGGCTGCGGCACAGATTCCAGTTAACTCTAAAATGTCATGAGCTGTGAAATTTCTTTACATACATGTACAAGTTACTAGCATACTTATTCTGTGGTAGTATGTATAGCAGCTCATTCAACTGTTCACTCATTATGCACAGACCAAGTTCAGCTGATGACAAAAAAAATATACTTGTCCTCCATGATCTGGAAGATGTTGTATGTCCATAGGAATCAATGTTTGAAGAGCTCATGGTCAGGTAGCTCTTCATTGTTCGATGTGCTTTGGT
This sequence comes from Stichopus horrens, assembly GCA_009801055.1. Classification (NCBI taxonomy): domain Eukaryota; kingdom Metazoa; phylum Echinodermata; class Holothuroidea; order Aspidochirotida; family Stichopodidae; genus Stichopus; species Stichopus horrens. Next base: position 2,841 of record VJOZ01032274.1, read on the forward strand.
TGTTAAGGTTGTGCTGAGTTGCATATTTCCATTCTAACTGGCCTTGCAGCTGTAGATCTATCAACTTCCTGGTGTCCGTGACGGTGGACTTGAGGTCGTAAATGATCAGCATTGCAAATTTGATATTTGATAATGGTAGAGTCCGTGTTATCATGCCTGGTGCACTGTTTCAAAATAGAACAAGCCAAAAGGAATGCAAATGACAGGGGTCTTACGGCTGATCCTTACGGCCTATTAGCACTTGAAATTTCAACCCAAGGGTATTCGAAACTGGTGTACAAGGGCAAAAAGCAGGATTGGATGAAGCTGAATTGTGAAATATTACAGTTGATAAAATGCTGATGGGAAACCTCTACAGTGGCTTCTTTCAAGATTAAAAGAATTCCTTCTAATACTTGACAAACATCCATTTATTGTTTCAAATTACAGAGACACTTCAGGTTTGTGATGTTCATGGCTAACATGTTGTTACTTTCAGTTGATAAACATTATTAGATATTTGTTTTGAGCAGAAGGTAGGATGGTGGCCAAACTCGATCAGATCTCTGTAATACATGAACAGCTCCCTTTAATATCCCAAGTTCAATTATCTGTTACTTTTTCCCCTTTTCTATCTCTCCACCTTTCTGTCTTAAAATGTTTTACACATCAGTACACTTACTTATGTGATATTAACAGATGCCACCAGTGCCTCTTTTAATGGAGAGGAATACATCAGAGTGTCCCTACCTGAGAGCACACGGACAAAGATGGAAGACATCTTCTTTCGTTTCACCACACGATTTCCGGAGGGCATGCTTGTTCAGACCTCCTCCTTGGGCATCCTCGACATGATGTTGGTGGAACTCCGCCAAGGTGAAATCTTTGTCACCATCGACTTTGGCAGAGGGAAGGAGGAATCCGTCCATGTGGGCGATAACCTGGATGATAACCAGTGGCATTCTGTCCATGTTGTCAGGCACGAGAACACACTCTCGTTAACGGTAGACAGCGAACGAGTGGAAGGTAAGTTTGGCCTTTGTTAGCACGTTGAGCAGACAAACTATAACACTTGCATGAAACAAGTTGGGGATTTACGTGAATACACACTTCAGGCAGTGCCGTGTCTGTCAAAATGTGTTATGGTTTTGTTGACAGTAGCCTAAGCTAGGAAAGTAAGAAGAAAAAGCAAGATAGTTCATTTAGCAAAATGAACAATTAATAAGTTGCCCATAAGAATCAAGATACGTTTGCAAAATTGTGGCAACTGAGTGTGGCATTTTCCACTGATTTTTGGGGGAAATGATACATCCTATATGGCCTGCAGTTTATTTGGCCTTGCAACATGGCCATGTGACCACTAGTTGGTAACATGCATATTGTCATTTCACAGACATGTTTGTGCAACTTGCAAACATTTGTGTACAAGTATAGATACCATGTATGAATATTACTACTAACCATATAGTTATACCGACCATGTAAACTAATTACTGGTCTTCTAACGAAGATGTTTAGCACTTGAGGCTGCTAATTGTGCTATCAGTCATCCAACAGACAGACACTCTTATTGAACTAATTTTCCTATGTCAATGATTCTTGATAAATCACAACTCTTTTAATTAATTTAGATTAACTCTCCAAAATGAAATCTATTCTATTCACATTTAAGACAATTGGACAAGTTTTACTACATTGCGATGTTTCTTGCGACAAGATTTTTTTCTTTTGACACTAATTTCTGTCTCATGGTCATGTTAAGGTTGCAGAAGGCAGTGAAGTTGTGACAACTGATATTTTAAAGATTCATGACCTCTGTACCTTATCATTTCTTCATTGTTTCAGCTTCATTTAGCTGTGTCAAAAGTCTTTTGTGCCAAGGCCAATTTGTCTTCACTCAAACCCATCACGTTCTCTGTTTTTCTCAAAAAGATGTTTCCTTACATATACTGTTTCTTTTTATTCCTGACTGTTTTTCCTTCAATAAAACCCTGCATTACCAATTAATGATGTAGTAACATCATTGAACTGTAGTGAAATCAGCATTTCTTTTAGTGTCTGTTAATTACATTCAGACCTTATGACACTGCATATTCCTATGCAATACGCTGTATGTGTACTAAGCATTGCATACAGCTTAGGTTCAATCGAAGATACAAGCCTAACTGCCTAAGGCTATGTGGACTGTATCATCTGAAACCGTTTGGTTTCCACAGTCACAATAACAGGAATTTCCTCAACTGTAATGCTCTATGTGCATGAAGTTTACTTTAATATGTGTTTTGATCTTCAGCCTCTCCATCTCAATCTTCCATTCAATTTTCTTATCAATTCATTCACCATACCATTCATGCTTTGCTGTGTAAAGATCTCAGTCACGTCTTCATTCTATCACACGTTGTCTTGTATAAGAGCACTGAAGTCTGCACAGAGCACATACCTACACTATGTTGCACAGTTCTGTTTCAGCTAATGTGACAGTGACACATTTTTCCTCCACGAAAGTATTTATTTCTGAATGTTTTCCCGATAATATTGTAAATTAAGTAAATTAGCGGTGCATTTCCATATTGAAGACAAGTTTATAGCTCAGAAATGTGCATGTTTAGTTTGTGAGGTATGTATGCTATGGATTGCATTATCCTTGAAACATACTGATATGAAAAATCAGGAGTCTAATTATATCTTATCCCTGTTTAAACTACTACTTTCCAGATGCCATATTAAAATGTGCAACTTTGTTTATTGTCGAGATTGTAACAAAGGATTCTGATCGAATGAGTCTCATGCCACACCAGAGAATGACATTTTATTTGTTACCAGTCACATTTTACAGTAGTTGTTACCAGTCACATAAATAACTATAACCATTCTTTAAATTGTTCCTAACATTCTGTTTTGGATGACTAATGAGAGATGTTGAACCTGACAGCCTGTCAGTTTTAGCAGACAGGTTATCAGGATATCGAGAAATGCTTCAGCAAATTTTTCAAGAATGTCACAACAGCGAAGATGTACTCTTAACAAAAACATGAATACATCTTTCATATGAATTGGCCTTTAACATTCCAAATATTCTGGGTGTAACATATTCAAGCCTGTCGGTGAGTGGAGAAAACAAAGAAAGATTTTGTAGAAAGAGATACTTTCACTGTAGTAAGGGGTTTTCCATTTAACTTGGGGTACCTATTGGTTGCTTCATCACTAGTTGAAATTTGCTTATCTCTTTCATTCTCCATCACACGTATGTTCCTCCTTTAAAAATGTACGCCAGGTAATTTGTTCAAAATATTCTTGAAAAATCATTGCTGGTAGAGATCAACATTCCAACAACTCTCATCATTCTCTGAGTCTTTGTGTGTAGATAGCAATTCTTTGAGACTGCTGGCCTATTTTTTTTATAGACCGATCAAGCCTGTAATGTAGAAGGTGCTCAGTGACTAAAGCAAACAAAACTATTGTGCAAATTTTCGGTCATTATGCATGAGGCTTTAGATTGATATTATTTTTTGATAAATGAACTGCAATTTCAACATTTTCTGTTCCATTTCCTTCTTTTTACCGGAAAATGGGCTGTGTGATCACACGTCATGGATCGGTCCACATTTGTGCCACCAGTTTTGGGATCATCTGGACCTTTTTTTTACCCTTTTTGTTTTCAAACTTTATTTATAGTAGGGATGTAAGGTTCTATTGTTTGCAATCATTAGAGACACACACTATAAACAACACTGTGGCATGAAATATAATTTTAAGTGATAGATAACTATCAAACCAGATGTGGTATTTTAGAGCCAGCAAGCATTTTTAACTAATTCATCAGTGTTATTAGATTAACAATGGTTTTTAACTGACAGTAAAACAAAGGTTTACATTTCTCTTTGTTTTGGTTCACACCTGTGGGCGCACTGTATCTGTTACATTTGCCCATTGCTCAACATATGTTATGGCACTGAAACAGTATTACCGAGAGTATTCCACATTCCTAAAGTGTGTTTAGAGGGATTCACAAGAATGTTGCTTTTCGTAAACTGTCTGAATGGTCTGTGAGTGACGTCCCTTTCAATTTACCAAGAAGAGGAAATATCATGTTTCTAGTAAAGAAAAAAAATCGGTAGGAGTTAATAATATGATTAGTGGTGCAGGTTAATTGGCACAGTATTATTTTCTTAGCGATGAGAGATGTAAACGTTCAGTAGAATTAATGGTAGATGACACTCAACTATCGGTAATCGGTCACATATTTCACTTGGCATATGACTTCAAACCATTTCGTGCATGAACCAAACAAGGGCACAAGCTTTGAATGTAAAGTAAGATAGCACACAGGTCATCTGCATTGCAGGACTACCTCTATATACAGGGAAGAAAATATCAAACAGTTAAGTTGCTGCCGTACACTCCTTTCTTTTCTTCTCTTCTTCCACGATGCAAATGGCGACCCTTTTTCCTTTTCAAAGAGAAATCTTTTGCTTTTCTTGACCATCACTCTTTTCTGAAGAAGAAAAAAAAAAAACATTCCAGATTTGTTTTTTCAAATTCCTCTGTGTCCTCCTGCTTTTCTAATGAACCTCTTCAGTTTGCTACTTCTGAATCCTCACTTGCTATGTGAATGCTGGCTCTCTTCAATTTGCTTTTTCCTTTTTTGTTCTTGCCTTCAGACTCCCATAATTTCCTTTCTGCTAAATGGCAAAATATTGCCTGCACTCACTCAGAGGGGTTACAAAATTGTCAATAAAAGTGAAGACTAATTGCTTGTCATTGGATGAAAATCAAAAACTAAACCATAAGTGCAGAGGATCACGAACGGCTGGAATTTTTTTTTCTCCCCTTGAAAAGAATGGTGTTCAAGAAATGAAAAGCAGCCACTGCTAGTGAAAAAAAAAAATGACGTTGAATCATTGCAAAATCAAGCAAAGATATTGGATGCACTTGTGGACGAGCATGTTGAAAGGTGTTCATTTTTACATCATATCACTTGTATGAAAATAATGAGTTGTTGAATAGAACCAAAACTGATTTTGGTGACTAAAAATGACAGAAAAAAAAAAAACAGTTATCTCCAATGCTTACCAGTGTACTTGCAGCTACTGGGAACTAATCTTGTAATCTTTATGCATCAGTTTTTCACTCCTGAACTTGCATAGTAGATTAAACATTTAACGTAGTCGTGCCTCTCTAGGTTTCGATCGATGTCTGACATGTCCGTCACTTACTTATCATTTGCCAGAGATCACGTGACCATTTATCATTCAAATCATCCCTGCACAGGGCAATATAAAACGGAATTGTCTTGCACAGATTTCAGCATTACGTGAAAATAATCGATCATCTGTGGCACAATTGATTAGTGCTGATTTGACCAAATAAAGAGAAAAGAAATATTAAAATAAAGTTTGATATATTTTATTCATTCCTATATTGATCATCAACCAGTTGGCTTCACTTACAAGGATGATGCCATTTCTCTGCTTGATTTTTTTCTTTTTTTTTGCTATGATATCTTAAAGAATAGCTCACACGAGTTTCTACCCCTTGTAAACACCATGCAGTGATAAAAATTCCATTCAAGATAATTGTTTCTTTAAAGGTAACCCCTGTGAGTATTCTATTTTCTTTTTTATTTTACTTTATTTTATTTTTTTTTTGCTTGATTTGACTTAGTACCTCTCTCTTTAAGCAGATTGCAAAAATTGCTCTTGAACTGAGCCTCGTTTCTTATTTATTGTTTTTTTTTTGTTTCTTCGTTTTTCCTCTTCTTGTTGTCATGGTTGCATCATCATAAATGTTTTCTTTGATTTTCTCTCTCCATTCTCTCAATCCTCTTCTTATCTCATGGCCATGCTCTTTCACCTGTTCTCTTCAACTCTTCAACTACTTCTGAACTTTGACCTTTGATCTCTTCAACTTTGACCTTTTGCTCACCCGCTGGATTTCTTTCACCTTCTGGGAATCTTTCTCCAGCCACTTTTTCAGAATTAAATGTAACATACCGAAGAGGTAAGTCCAGGTGTTAAAGGTCACCTGTGGCAGGTAGTACAGCATTTCATCACTTCTTCAGAACTAATCTAATTGTATGGAATATGTGTGACACAATAGAGGAAAGACAAAGCTGAAAACTGGTGGGAAACATAAATGCTATCTAAACTTGCTAATCTTAACTTACCGATGTACGAAATACTTGGTTGTAAGAAGCTTTATTGTTTCCATAAATTTTCCTTTTCATATAAGCAACATTTAGAAGTGAAGGTATTACTTTTGGTTTAGTGTCGTTTCGCAAACCTTTCGAAAATAAAAATTTCTCTCCTTTATGGTTCGAGGGTTCACTTGACCATTCGCGACAAACACCAAGGTTATTTCTCATGTCTGACCCTTCTTTCATCCTGTTTCTAGTCGTTAAGGATGTCAGTTATGTTCATAATTCTATGACAGTCTCAGAATTTTAGATCAAAGTGTTTGTGAGCAATTTGATGGAATATTTTGGTGAAAACCTTACTAATTCTTACAATTTTGTATAATAGTTGTTCAAAATAATTTTGATGGGAACCACTGTAAATTTGGCTTTGAGAATTTAATTGTTTGCAAGAGGGGAGAATCTGGTAAAGTTATATTTTCTTTTTAAATCCAACAGCTCCCGAGGATTTCAGTGGGGGTGTTTTGAACCATCACTTCATCGAGATTGGTGGCTATGTGAATCCTGAGAATGACATAAAGCCACCTTCATTCAGAGGTCAAATAGAGCAGTTTGTTTACAACGGCAAGTACTACTTTGAAATTGCCAAGAAATACTCACCTAGCAACATTGCAGTTTCCGCGACGTTTGATAATGACGTCACTCCCCGCCCGGTCAGCAACCCCTTCACCTTCCAAACTAAAGAAGTGTTTGTGCAGCTTAGCACGCCCTCCACGTACCCCCGCCTGACCTTCTTCTTTCACTTCCGGACCACGGAGCCCGAGGGCCTGATTCTCTACAACAGAGGCATCGGCCAGGACTTCATCTCAGTGGAGCTGCTGGCAGGGCGTCTCCACTACGTGTTCAATAGAGGTTCGGGTACTACGTCCATCCAGGATAACACCATGCACCCGCTCAATGACAACAAGTGGCACGAGGTCTGGATCTTCCGTAACAGCAGGGGAAAGGACCTGCTGATGGTGGATGGTGTCACATCGGCAGATATGGCCGCCCTGGGAACCACCAACCTGGACCTGACGGAGAATCTGCACGTGGGAGGAGTCTCAGAGTTAAACTACGACGACCTGCCTGTGATGGTCCAGTCCAGGTCTGGTTACCAGGGATGCTTTGGTTCACTGGAGATAAACTACCAGCCCCAGGACCTCCGAGAGACGGCAGTCAGCATCGAGAATGATGAAGAAAATCTGAAGGAAGGTTGCACTGGTCAGTTTAAATTTATACTTAATTCTGTTTTAATGTCTACATGTCAAGGTTTGGATCAATGGATCCCATAGCAGAGACCAAATGGATGGTCATGATCACTGCTGGCAATTTCCAAGTTTTTTAATTTTTCAAATAGAATTTGAAGATGTATGTCCATACTTTAAGAGCATTTACCTTGAAATCCAGGTACAATGAAGTTCCTCTGCAGACACACATTCATGGTCATGGCAAATTATGTGGATTTAGCTGTTAAAATTTCATTATATTGCTATGAAAAGTTAAAAGATGAAATAGAGGGTATGTTCTAATATGACCCAAGCAAATACCCATGGTTGTTTAGTTTCAAGTTGTTACTTCATTTTTCTTTTCTGGTTTGTTATTCAACAGTGTGGTGCACGCACGCTGCTCGTGAACATTACACCAACAAGAGAATGTGGGAAGTGTAATCTTTAAATGGTGAAAGTCAGAGTGCATATCGAAATGTTACCAATCTAAACAAGTAGAGAAGAATGTACCGAAGTCCTTAAACTGCATGCATGACTGTGCATAAAACTGAAGTAATAAAGACACAATGGATTTTTAAATTGAGGTAGAAGCTTCGTTGTTGATTGGATTTCCGTAATTTTGTCTTCTCGATTTTCAGAGCTATCAACCTTCTGCAACGAGAATGTGTGTGAAAATGGTGGCCTCTGTCTTGCTGGGTGGGAGAAGGTAACATGTGACTGCAGTGCCACCAGTTTTACTGGCAAGAACTGTAGCAATGGTGAGCAAATAGATTCTTCTTGGCAAAGAATAATTCCCTCAGACACAGCCAGATTCATTCGCCTCTTGGTCTCCAGTTCGGAGACTTCTTAGTTTGCAACTTTGCCAAAATAATGTGTTGATAGAGCTGTTCCTAATGCAGAAGTTATCTTGAAAAAGTAGTATATATATGATGATCACATCATTCAAAGAGCTTTAATGTCATGAACAAAATATTTGAATCTTTAGGGTATATTTCTTACTGTATATTATAGCCTTTTTTTTATTGAGTGCTGCTAAACTTCAGCAACCATATTCTTCAATCTTGATGATGCTTTAAGGCTAACCCTGAAAGTCATATTTCCTTATTTCATGCCCATATATCTTTGGTGCATTTTGACTTGTGACCTCCAAGCAAAAGTCTGATACCAATTTCAATTTGGGCCATGAATTGAATTCAGAGAGATTTGTGATTTTGAGGTTTTCAAGTTCAAGTTGGTAACAGCTCAACAAATTTCACTGTTAAAGTGTACCTAAAGTGAAATCTCAAAAGGTATGTCACAAAGCTTAAGAAATGAATTCAAAAGGTCCAACTCCTAACTTCACAGGACATTCCTTAGCTGAGATATATGTTGAAGATGATTCATTCTAGTGTTTGAAATGCTAAATATTGTGCAGTAATTTGTGGTATCATTCTTGTACTACTGTTATTATCTTCTTTGTTTTTCTTTGTTTTTTTTTTTAAACTATTGCACATGTCGTGAAATGTGATCACTGCCTCCCTGTTATGGGGTGTCTTAATATACAAGCCCTTCCCATACACTGTTATTCAAGAAAACAGTAAAGTTTATAAGATTTTACCGTTAAATTGCAAAAGTATACAAATGCAAGTAATGTGAGTTGCATAAGAAAGACATTGCAAATTATTGCAAAATTTGAAATAGTCCAAATTTTTGTGAATATATCATTTAACATTTTACATCTCATCAATTGAACAAGTTATCAAGATGGAAGATGGATAAATGGGATTGATTTTCCAACCTCTATAATATGTCTTCTTGTAGTTCTTCTTTAGGTATACTTAAAAATATGTATGAAATGAAACTATCGAACACATTGACTGGGCCCCCCTGCAGATGCCAGGGGGGTCTGCTATGTTCCTGTGATAGTTTGTTTCAGTATCACTTTTAATCACCTGTAGATGGACAAACTGCCCAAAATTTCAACCTTCTTGACAGTTGTTAGTGCTGATACAGAATATGATTTGATTATGGACCTTTATAGGTAATTTTATCGAACATAATTGTTGTATTGCAAGTTGAGCATCAGCAGGTCGAACTCCCACAAAAGTTTTGACAGCAGAAAAACAGGCCAGAAAAATGATAAATTTGATTCCTTGTGTCTTCATTTTGCAAACAGTAAGCATCACGTTCGAGTTTGGCCCATCCGGTGGACTCATCTCGTGGCCCTGGCCCGAGGATCTCTGGACGACCACGGACAGAGACGAGCTCAGCATGGGATTTATGACACTCTCTGATGACGCAGTACTGACAAGGATAGATAGTGCTGATTCAGAAGACCATATTGAAATGGAAATTGTAAATATCTCTCCTTTATTGGACAAGCCCCCCTTCCCGTTCACTCTACCCCCACATACACTTCACTCCTCATTGAAATATAAAAGGTAAATTTCACTTTGAGTCAATGCTGGCACATGCTTTTACTGTTTGCTACATAGACACCCTTCTCTGTAGAGTATCAGTTTTTCTCTGACTTATCCAATTTACATTGTGAGAAAGCATATGTTTGTGTGCTTTTCACTATTCTCATCAATGTATGGTCAAGTGTGATAGAGAGTCCGTGTGTAAAAGGTCTCCCACTTCTCCAGAGTATAGTAAGTTTGTGCCATATATATTGCACCTTCAACATACGTTAAAAGAGGATGTATTTTTCTTGATCCAAAGACAACAACTTGATCTAAAGAAAACAACAAAAAAGTTCGCCACTGTAATGCCACAAATATGATGCAAGGAGTGACTTAACTTACCGGGTTGTTTTAGATTCATATTTATTATCAAACATAAATTTGGAATATGAAAGAAAAATTCCTGAAAGAAAATAATATAAGTTAAACAATCCCATTTGGGAAATTCTATAATTGATGACAAAAAACTATCATTCATGACAAATTCATG
>VJOZ01032292.1:216-17339 GCA_009801055.1 Stichopus horrens
GAATTATGTTGGCTTTTCAAAGTTTGATAAAAATGCAAGCCAATGGTGGATATGGAGTGAAGGTCATTTTTCTTAAATTGCTAGGCTTATATCATAGATCTTGCTTTTTACATTAGAAAGTATGCTACATACACTTTTAAAATTTAACCTTTTTGAGGGGCATAAATTCTCTATTTTCCTGGAAATGAAGGCTAAGAAATAGACAAAATCTAACATGCAGACATATCATGGGAATCCCTTCCTTCACATCACAAATTTGCATACAAAGTATTTGCATAACTTTAGGTAGCCTTGAGGCAAATGTAAAACAAATTTTGAAATGATCAATGCTTGAAGGACTTTGCTGAAAATTATGGCTGTCTTCAATATTGATGATTTATTTGCTCAATTCTCCAAAATGTTTTCTTTGTGTCACATGTACTTTAAATACAGAGTTAGCGACCCCCTACTGTGGATCTGTTGTTAGTGTATAGCTCTTCAGTAGGCCAAGAATAAAGCCTGCATTCCATGTAGTGTTGATTGTATCACAATCCCAACTTGTACTATGCTTATTTTCCAAGGGAAGCAGAAGTGTACATGTATACTAAATGAATGCAATCTGAAGTGCTTAGCCTTTTTTTATTAGTTTTCAACAATGTATTGCTCAATTCTATGTTTTCATGCAGTTATACACTCAATGCAATTCAATTATTTACAGTCAAACTTGAATAAATTCATGTAGATCCTGCTATATTGTAGGATTTAGAGAGAAGAGGGAGGGTCAATTTTATTATAGGATTTGATGAAAATATTTGCAAGGAGCTCAGTGTTTCAATACTGTAACTGTAACATGTTTAATTTCCTTAAAGCTAGCAGTATTTTGATTACCTGGCTGTGGATGCTAGAGTTTGTAAACCCGCTCATAATCAACTCTTCCTCACAACTATTCCTTCCAATGCTGGCCTTTAAACCCGTATACTTTTCACTCATGCATGGCTTCTGCCTGTACTGTGATTTGCTAGTTTGGCTGAGCCAATGCTGTACAAATGGTATGATACTACTTTTAGCTAAGTATCCGCATGATACTGTACTTTCTGTTTGAAAACATCTTCTAAAACTTCTGGTGTTTTAATTTTAATGAATTATCCTTTATACATTCCTCCCATCTTAAAATTTGTAACTTACGTACCACCAAATCTGTCTGCAGTTGTTCAAACAAAGTGGCAAGCCTTGTAAGCAATGTTGCACATCTACTAAAAGTATGGTCTCTCCATGTCAATTATTAACTTGGTCAGTGTACAAGCCTACCAATGTAACAACATAAAAGTGACAAAATTCAGGTACATTTTAGGAGTGTGATACTCTGTTTTGACTAAGTAAGCAGAATTAGTTTTGCCATGTGCAGATGAGTGATTAAGCCATTTAGGATTGCCTATTGTTAATGTGAAATTAGTCATTGTACTGAATCAGCAGTTTGGCTCATATTGAAATAGATGAATGCATTGGACTGTGTCAAGATTTAGATTGCCTTTAATATGTAAGTATTGCAGACTACCAGATAAGATAAAAATCAACAGACGTTTGTAAAAATTGTCTCTTTAATGGAGTAAGACGTTCTCAGTCTACACATGTCGACCCTGTTGATGCAGATCGATGTTTACTTTTCTCACTGGCAGTAGATGAAAGCTTGTTTGCATACTAAAGCACTAAAGACATGTGAGCCAGTGGTGAGGTTGTAACAAAAACGTTGTAACATTGAACCCAGCATTATCCAATTTCAATTGAAAATAATTTTAATAACTTTTTAAAATAGAGGAGAGGCATATATCCTCAAGTTAATGCAAGTAAAGTCTGTTGGCAACCTAATGTTTATGGAAATCATTTGGCAAATTACTCCTTGGAGGCTATTGTTTGTCTTTTTTTTCTCTCTTATCAGGCCCCAATGTTAGAAGGCTTTTGTAGTTAATTGCTTCAATGTCATACTGCCCTGTATTATGACACATGCAAGTTCTCCCCATCGATGGACAACATTAATATTGTTCTTTTGTCTTTGATCCATATGCCATTAAAGGGTTCAAGGACATGCCCCAATTGTCAGTGATATTCATTCACAAATATACATGTGTAGGAGGGCACTTTGTATACAAGTTGTTGCACTTCATCCAATCATATTCACTATCAGTTGTTGGCAGAGTAAATTTATCACCAAACAGGACATGTTTGGTTAAGATATTCCATCAAATTTTTATGATTATTTATGCATGCAAACACAACAGTAAAATTTTTTAATAATTCCACCCACACTTTAACGAACTCACTTCCCCCCATCCACCTTGACATTAGTATTCAAAATTTCATTTCTTCATCATACTGCAATGCAATCAACACAAATTTCATAGAAACGTGAGAAACCTTACAGCTGCCCTCATTTTACTTACTTGTCAGATTGATTCTTGCCATAAACACTGACAAATGCAAATAGTTCTAACCCTTTGAGAAGAATGGTTCAACCTGCCAACAATTCAGACCAAACGAAGCATAACTTTGGAATGTAGTGGGTTGTTATACCAAACTTCCTTCTCAGTGTGTGTACCTGTACCACCACCAGTGCTAGCCTATTATGATCTACTAAATTCCAGTCCCTACATATACAGTGTGTCATTGCCACTACTGTGACAGAGGAGTTCAGCTGCTGTGACTGTGTGAAATCACTTCAGGGATACAAACATAAATATTGGAATAAATTTTATTCTTCCAGAGAGAAATTAAGGAAAATGGGAAGACTGAAGTAAGTAAATTTAGTACCAATTGTTTACTGAATGCAGGTAATGATGCATGTGTATCAGTATTAGTTCATCCATCAATTGAAGTCAGAACCACTGGTCTGAATACTGTGTATTTCAACAGGACTCCTGAGTTGTGCCTAGTGATACATGTGTACAGCAAAGCCTAAGGGAAGAAAACCTGTATCAGTTGCATGTGGACAGAGTAAGCACAATTTTCAGTGCTGTAGGATTGCTCAATTGGTATGCATGCTGTTACAATTTTAGTGAAATTGTCCAGTGAAAGAAGATGGAGGTTTATTACTTTTAAAATCTCCCTTATCATACAGTTTCAACTACTGTAGTCAGCTGCAGTTGTCGTTGTATTCAAAAGATGTTCAGTACTGAGAGACGTCCCAATATTGCATTAAGTTTTTATCTATCTGATTTCCCTAACTACTGTTTGTTTGATTGCATAAATGTTCCTAATTAGTGAACACTGGCATTGTCTTGAAAAGTAGCATTGGTTATGAACATTTTTGGAATGGCATTTGAACAGATAACAAAGTACTGTAGCAAAGTAGTTGTATGTGCATGTCGTGAGAGGCAAGAGGCCACAATACATTATGCTGAAGTTCAGAAGAAATACCGTTCATGGTACTGATTACTATGTAATTTTGTGGCAAACTAAGCACAGTCCATACTTTTTAAAAGAGATTACTGACATTGCAATGTATTGAAAGTATTTGGACCGAGCATAGAATCTGAGGAATTGTCAATTGTAGTCTCTTTTACTTATGTTCATGTACTGAAGTGATTGAATTGATAAATCTCCACAGACCACAATCAGGAGTATAGGGCCTGCCTCAGTTAGTGAATGAAAGGATCCATGATGAGGTCTTACTGTAATATCCTTTGTAGCCCAATTTCCTTCTCAACACTGTGTTTACTGGCTTTGATCCATTCTCAGTCCTTGTAATTAGTTTAGATGAATAAGCCTGAACTGCCACAGTGACAGCAGCACACACTGACAATAAGTATTGTGTACTTTACTGTATTTGTTCAGTCTTGTCTTCCTTCTAAATGTCCAGCTGTATTGTGTAATATTAAAATTATCCCCCAAGATGTGAAATTGTCAGTGGACCTTACATCTTTCAAAGTTCAGTGCGCATGATGATATACCTGTAGTTTTTTAACACTCATAGTGATTGTCCCATTCAACTACCATGAACAGCAGTTACTTCAGTACTGGTCATCCAAGTACCGTTCGGTTAATTAATCAGCTGAAAGTCCATTCAGACAGTATGTCTGTGTTGAATGCACTGGCTTATTGCAATATTCTCTGGCTCTGCTGAGTGCTGAACAAGTGTATAGTCCTCATGCATTGCCTACCACTGACAGTGTTTGTCAACTCATGACAATGTAGTCTTCAACCGAAGCAGAACAACAATAAATTTGTTTGAATTAGGTTGCAAGGTTTCAGTTACCTAAAGTTAGAAGTATATGGAAGTTTACTTTGAACAATCCTGTCATGGGGTCATTGATTCTGATTTTGTTTATCATTTCTTTTCATCTGCTCATTTCAATGGCATCTTAAGGCCAATGTTTCTTTAAGTATTTTGAATCTAAGAACTAAAAGGTGCACCCTTTGATCACCCGTTCAGTATATTTATAATTCAATGTAGAATGTGTGTTAATTACCTAGCTGGGCATAGTAATTAAGGTTTGATCATGTCTGATCGTTGTGAAAGAACTAATTTTGTAATTTTCGTCTTCTTACCCAAGTTTAAATCCTCACAGATATGGTTAAAACAGAAATTTCAGTTATTTCTCCTTTAGTTTGTGATATAGGGCAATGGTTTTCATTGTAAACAGTTCTGGATAACAGTTTATAAAAGATTTGATTCTTACAGAATCAGTGCTGCAACTGATATGACTTGTTCATTAAGTTTAAAGGCACAAGTACAGGTGTAGACCTTTGTAATTGTTTCATGTGCCTTTCTGCCCATTTCTTCATGCACATATTGAAGGACAAGCCAGTGTATACTTTTTTTTAAGCCAGTTGACTTACATGTCATTTGCACCTTGTCCTGCACTGTAAGTTGTCCAAACTTGCATCAGGTGTGTTAGTAGTCATTAGCAATGGTGAACATGCTATGGCACTACTGTATGTTGAAAGTGAAAGTAAAATTAAATACCTGTAGTTTTTATGTGTCAGATGCTTTACTGCATTTCCAGAGAATAGCATGTCTTTCATCACATGATACTGTACTTTTAAAAAGTTGACATAGAATGGAAGAAAAACAGTTGTGAGTTAGACCTACCATGCAGTGTTCCAAGTTGTTTTGAAATTAGTACAAATGCACATCTTACTACCAGCTTAAACTTCTGCCCACAGTTTAAAATTTAATTAACCTTGAATGCACTTTGTATTCTGCAGTGGAACTACTGTAATCGTCCATGCTTGTGCATGCATTTGCTATGGCCAAGATGTTTGTGGAAGGAACTGGCTGTACAATAGCACTTTTTCTGCGCTAATATTGGAAGGAAATCGTATTATCTCAATACTCTACACAGTCAGGTGTAGAGAACCGGTGTATCATATTTTCATTACCATCTCTCATCTTCATCGAAAAGGAGTTGAAAATACATTTATGATAAAAAATGTACCTGTAGGTACAGTATTTCAATGACATTATCCAGCCACATAGTTTCGTTTTAGTTTTAGCTGCTTCTGTTACTACTTTGAAGCTATGGAAATGTGGATTTGCTAAAATGTTACTGCTATCCAAATATCAATTGGTACTGCTTCTTGCATAACATTCCCAGAAACCATAGACCTGTTATTTGCACAGTACTGTGTATTGTTAATAATACACAACTTACCAAAGGCTAAAACACACAGCATCTCTCATTATGATAATGTGTCAATTAGTAATTGCTTATCAGAAATAGATGTTCTCAGTGTGAAATTTTGATTGCACTGTAAGGGCAATTTATGATGTGACGGGCTGTGCTGCTAACATAGCAGAACATTATTACAGCACTACTCTAGCATGAATCACTTTTTTTTAAAATATCAGTCAGTGATGTTTGTCAGTAATTTGACATTGCATCAGTGAACTGAATATTGATGTGTGTGATTAACTGAAATGTCATCTGCAATGTTGGAAAGAGCTAGTGGGCTGTTTTGTGTAGACAAACATTTATTGGTGCTGTTGAGTTTTCAACTGACTTTATAACCAAGATTCCCATCATTCCAACAATTTTTGTACTGCTATATGTACATTTTGCTGTATTCATCTCTCTCTTGTGCTTCGATCTACCATAGATTTTATTAAATGTGTATTTTGTATTGAATAGTGTATAGTAAAGAGAATCACAAAATTTAAACTAAACAACTGTANNTCATGACTTTATCACAATCATGTTATGTATTAGGTACTGTATTCTCTACAGTATATTCGCCAATAAAGTGAAATTTCAAAACTAAGAATTGTCGTGGAAGACTTACCGCAATCAGCCATCCAATAATTAGTCTATTGTTCCTCTCATCTGTCATACTTTTCTAATCATGGTGGCCTATTTGTTTTTTTCTTTCCTTCTGGGAATGACTATGATGTTTACAATAATCCCCGGCTCACAGAATAATTGATTTTTGCCTGAGTTGTTTTGAAACAATTTGTGAATGTTGCTTTGTGACATTCTTCAGAAATTGAAAGCATAGTGCTACTGTTAAAAAAAAAATAAATTGTAATGGAGGATATTAAATCTATCATTGCAGTATGTAACAAGAATATATTGTTTAGTTGTAATGTTCTAATCACTTAGTGCACAAACTATTGTTCATCATAAGCTGTTTTACAAAATGAGTTTCTCACTTAGTTTCATAGTGGACTCAAGTCAGCCTGTACAACAAGCAGTATGTACACTGAAGTGAGGTCCCAATGCATACATGCAGAAATTTCTAGGAAAAGGTTTCATAAATATTTAGTTTTGATTGTCAATATAATGGGCATACTCAGCGCAGATTGAGATGATCATCAGTATATATGTCTGTATTGAATGAGTCTGTGATTTTATTGTAAACCTACAGCAGCCATTCCTTATTGTTCTCATCCCATTTCCCTATTCAATGCCACTGTGAGTCAACAGTTGAGTATGACTAACTTTTTTCATATTGTATATTTGTCACCTTGCATATCTTTCCTTGACCTTTCAACCTGCAGCTCAATGTTAAGTATTATGTATTTCCCAAGTTGAATTTCCTAAATGGCTTTGAGGGCTCTCTGTGATCCCTCAGGTGATTTCATCAACATCAATCACCCCCTGCACGTCACCTTGCTAATTTTTACCATTCTGTTGAATGAGCCACCTGAACTTGTATGTTTGTTCTATCATGTTTGTTTCAATTTCAAGAGATTGTCAATGCATGACACTAACATGACATTTAAAGAAGACTAGATCCTCCAAGCAGTTGAAGCTGGTAGTGCAATAACGCATGCCATAGTCCCTCATGCTGTGTTATATTATGTTGTGCAGAATGGATAGCCTTAACTTACTGTACATAAACCCTACCCTGCACTGCAGCCTCTGTAAAAGTGCAATGTGTAGAAACTACAGTAGCTGGCAGAAAGCTTTTCAGTAAGTGCTGCCAAATACTTTTTTTCTCTTTTTCCTAGATTGGAACAGCTGCATTTCATAGCAAATAGCAGTTTTTTGCCCTTACTATGTTTATGAAGTATAGTTGCACAATTGTGCACCAAGGGAGCCTCTGTCCATATCTTTCACAAGTTGCTTCCATGAAATGTGAATATTTTTTCCAACTTTCCTTGTTTGGTGCCTCGTGAAAAACACACCTCAGTGAACCATTTTGATGGTAAAGTATAGTATGCATGGTATTTACAGTAGTCCTTTTGTATAGGCCCTGCTGATATATGGAGAGACATGCGCACTTTTGCAATATTAACAGTACTGTACAATGGAAGCCTATACTGTACAATACTTACCATGTTAGATGCTGCTCAAATGTGTTGGTAAAGTTTGATGAATATCGGTTCATTAAATGGTATCAGTGTTGGGTATAATGTTTTATGTCTGGCAGAATGTTATACTTGCCACGTTGCATGGATACGATAATGTGGCAATCTATGTCAGATTTATTATCCCGAAAAAATGTCACTGACAATGTTCTAAAAGATATGGTAACAAACAGAATGAGCCGTCTGACTGTCATTTAATGTCTGTTATAGCAGTGCTGCCAAAAAGTGTGACAACCAAAGTCAATACTATAGCACAGTTGTGATCAATATTCTCCAGTTTAACCTGGATCAGAACTATTTGCGGCATACACATTTAATTACTAAGAAGACTTGTAAACAACAGACAAAATAGCTAACTTTTGTGAAAGAATAGTAAATTGCAGGCACCATGCAGTACACTTATTTACCATGTGAAAGGGAAAATGCAAATGCGGTCACTTGTAACTGAATTATTATATCCCCATAGATGCTTATTCATGGATGGTTGTTTTTCATTATATGTAAGTGTGATTGTACTACATGTGCATCTTATTCAATTGGTAGAAGTTTTCATCCTGTGTACATTTTCAGTATGTACGTTTACAGTATTTGCTTTTATTTAATACAATTTCTGAGACGTAATTTTCCGTGGCCTTGAACCGCACCAGGGGTTACTGTCAGAAATCTTTTTGGCTTGAGGCTTAGATATTTTTACATTGTTGTGGATTTGGATCTGACCTGGGAGAAGCTTACCAAGGAAAAAATTAGATGGTTACCTTCACAGGAGGTGCTTGGCCTACAGGGTAACCATGGTTATCATGGATACCAAGGAGCTGTAATGTTTTCTACCAAGTTCCCTGTTAATAACCACAGAACTGTATCAGTTGGGCAATTTCTTGGATTCGTGAACTGACTCCACCATAGCCTGTGAATTGACAAGCTGAGTTTTGGACAGATGTTTCCAATCCATGTAGCGAATGAAATTTTTAAATTTTACACCGTGGAAGAATCGCAGAACTAGTTCTAAACTGAGAGATGGTAAATGCAGTGATTACTTGTACTGGTATTTTTTTTCTGCCCATGTGCGGTGTGTGTGAATGACAGTGTTTTCAGTGGCTCACGATGTCAGGAGCCGTTTTTGAAATGGATACACAGAGCCAAAGTCTAATCAATGTATGTCTTACAAAACTCAGCATGTGTACCAGTAATAACCATGAACACTTCATTTTCATGCCCATACGTACGATGCATTGTGTCACAAAGCACCATGGACACATAGCGCACCAGAACTTGGTAATTTTCCTCATACCAGTCAGATGCCAGGATACGCGACCAATACATTGACTGCATCATTAACAACTGCAAGGCCGGATACACGGAGTATCTGTGAATTACTTGGACTGCGGGTACTCACCAGGTGCAAACACTGGTGAATGATAAGAGTATAATGCAACATGTAGATGGACTGGTGCAAACACTTGTAAATGACAATGGGTATGATAAATCATGTACAAGAGAGAGATTTGTGGAATGCAATAGGGATGGGATTTGTAATTCCATGAGTTGCCTGTTTGTTATTAGCTTTTGCCCTATCAGGGAAGTAAATGAAACTTATTCAGGCCTTGAAGGCTGTTATGATGCCGTAACAACCATACACCATGTGGAGGAAGCCCGTGGCTTACAGTAGATATTGCCATGTCAGGTGACTACAAACCTCAACAATCTTAGATCAAATTTGGTATCTCTTTTTAGAAGGCCTATTTGGATGGGAAAACAGTAGATTTCTCTTGGAGGAGAAACCCGTCTAAATGTGACCCTGCTGGGATCAAACTGGAACCTTCTTGGTTGCTAAGCTTCATTGCTACAAATGCCTCCATGTTTATCCAGTACCGCAGTGCCGGTTTTGAGGTAGTTGACCTCTCAATTTTCAAGTGAAGCAGATAGTGGTCCTTGGAAGATACTGGAGATGACATAAAATTGTTGATCCTTGAAAGATATTAATCTGATTCCTAAGACAGGGTACTCAACTTGTCCCCCACATCAAGATGAAGAGAAAGTTGAATGGAAACCAAGGCTTTACTGCTATTTTAAGGATTAACAGAGTGCAGGTCATTTGTTGTAATCCTGTAAACACTGTCGTTATTTTGACAGTACTTGCTTAACTTCTTGCTAATAGTCTTGGCCACTTGAGACTTTATTTTTGGATTTCCACCTGCAATGCTTTTAACATATCCATCACGTTCCTACTATACAGTAACAGTGCCATGTTTGTGAACTGTTTACATGTGAATTTTGTATCCAACATATTCAAGGATCTGTTCGTTACAACCGTCTTGGATATTTTTGAAAAATGGGCTGTAGCCATGTGCAAACTACAGTAGTGTTTTCATGGGTAACCCCTTTACCTGGGTACCCAAATGGCATTGTACTAAATGTCGCCTGTCATACACAGCTCAAAATGGATTTTTCTTTTTCTCAAGGAAAATAATGGTGCTATTCATGAGGAAGTGGAGGCAAGGGTATGAAGTTTACTAGTTAAGATTCCACCACACAAATGTGATGTATGGTACTGTGGGAAGTATCAGTGTTAACCACAAAGCAGCCATTTTGATCAGGTACCTCGATACCCGACTGCTATGAGAAAAAATTCCCTGATTTGGAGTTTTAGGAACTGATGTAAACCTAGTACAAACCAGGTGACTGTTATCCATATGACAGTTTCCCATGTACAGAGGACTCACATACTGTAGTCACAACGAACAAAGAGCTTGTTCACTGTTTGCCCTGATTAATTGTTCGCCCTGATTACAGTAGTTGTTTGCTTGAAGAAATCATGAGTAAAAATGACCGTTGAAGATGTAAACTAAGTTATCAAAACTCTTCGGTCATTTCACATTTTTTGTAGCAAATCTGTTGCAAAATAAAGGGAATATTAAGGTAATTGAACACAAAGGTAGTACAAGACCCTAATAACCACAAAAAAAGAAAAGAAAAACGGTGAGGAAGAGCTCAGGGTGGCATTGTCAGCTCTGTGCTTAGAAGCATGGTGAGTCTGATACTACATTCCTAGGGTCTTAGCAAGACTAGGTTTATATGGTTTGTATTTGCAAGTCAAGCTTATGAACAGATATATGCAAATAATTTACATGAAAAGGAGGATTATGGTGCTTGTTTACCTTTTACAGTGGGTATATAAATCATGGATTTAAATTCTCCATACTAATTCCTGCACTAATCGATGATTGATCCATGTATGAAGAGATTAACTGTGATATTTGTGGAATGATTGTCCTTGACTCTTAGCAAAATTGTTCTGCAGTGATTTCAATTCAGCCTAGCTATTCAGTCATCTTCTTCTGCTTAATCTTTTTGCAAAATTGTATGAACTAATCTTGGATTTGCCATAAATTGTGTCCCTCTATATGCATTTAGATGAGGTTTAATGCTGACAAAGATTTTAATAGTGAAAAAAAAAGAAAGAATAGGAACCTTGATTTTTGAGAAACAGAATTTGACATGTGTCTTATCCTTCAAGTGTCTCACTGCATTTTATATTTAAAGTCAATGGTTTTATTAAGGCTTTAATTAGCCTACAGAAGGGGTTCATCAATCTGGAAAAGTGTTGCAAGGAGTATTGTGTTGTCAATGAGCTTCAGCTCTGTCTCTATAAAATGAAACTGCTTCCTTCATTTCAGAACTTTCACAAAACTAAGTAATGATAAAGCTCGATGTACTTTCCTCCTCACATTAATACTGTCTTCACAAGGGATGTACCTAGAACAGTACATTTGTAGTGCTCTCTGGAAACCTTCGAGCACTTATAGCTCAGACACAACCTGTCTGGTTTTGTCAAACAAAACCAGGCAGAGGTGTGTGCTTTGCCACTGAGCTAATAATAGCCTCAAGTTTGTTCAAACTTATCTACATGTTGTTAGGATTACCTCATCACTCTTGTATGCACAGTTGATCTTCACAGGCAATTTGCTTTTATCTCACATTCTGCAGTTAACTTGATTTCAAGAGAAGAATCCGTTTTAATGCATGAATGTAACTTGTGAATATTAATGAGAAAACATGTAGGACAAGTGATACATCACTCTTGAATGGAGTTTCTTAGACTTTTGTCATAAGTTATTTACAGTGTAGAGAACGCATTCCACACGAGAAGGCACAGTAGCCAAATGACAGCACAAGCTGCACAACTCTGATTTTGTATTTAGCTGTCTCATCAAGATTCCTATCCAGTGTTTATTTTTTTTCTGAGGGAAGAGAGCTCAGCAGTCTGTCTGTTGGTTGCTTCCTTTCTTTTATTCTTCTTGTCGAATCTCACCGACCTATTCCTGCTCCAGTGTCTTCTTCAAAGGATGATCATCAGTTGCTTCTGCAGCCTCTGAGAGCTTTGCTCATTGACGTAATCAGCTTTACAATTGAATGTAGCAAACTGCGTCAAGGGAATTCTGCAGCAAGCAACGGTTTCTCTTTCTAGACCTGAATTTAAATGAAGTTAAAAAATGGTTAAAAAAAATCCTTGTTTGTTGGAAGAAAAAGATTAATTGATGTCTTCAAATTTCTTGTTTGGATTTTCACAAGTGCCATATGGAATAGCTTGGTTGTTTTGCGTATCAAAATTTTTACCATGTCAGAGTTAAAATTGGCTTAATCTTATTGTGCAAGGGAGTTAAATGAACTGGTGATAAAATAAACGAAATCCTGTACATGTGAAAGAATAGACATACCTCTGTTTAAATTAGATTTAAGATCCCAGTTACAAACTTACTACACATACAGTGGCAGTCCTGGTAGAGATTGGCAAGTATCTCTTGTAGTTCTTTGTATACCTTGGAATTTATGATACCTTCTCTTTANNNTAGGTGAGAATGTCATAACTGAAGATGCTGCATCATCTTCACCTGATTCGCATGAATTCAAAATTTAAGAGTGTGTGTGATTTAAATAAAAAGAAAAACATTTAACATGTCTTCTAGACAACTTGGCATGCCTATTGCAATCATTAGTAATTTGTTTCTAAATGAACCAGTCAATGTCAATTATACTTAGTGTCNNGATACATACAGTTGTGAATGTTTGTTTTCTCTCAGAATGGAGCAAGCATTCCAATTATCATAGTAATGATTGTAATGGTTTTGAAATATGGTTTTGAAATATACTGATGGTAATACTTGAAAAGTGATCGCCGTTTTGCAAGGCAGTAATTAAATTTAATATCATTTTTTCAGTAGTAGATCTGCAGAACTGAAACTCTAGTAGGCAATGGAATGTTAAATATGTTGCAGACTAGCAATAACATTAAATTTCAATAGTTGTATAATGTCTTAAAGCTGATGCATTAGCATGTGGCTCATTGAGGATATTAATGTAAGATAGTTGTGCTATTGAGTTACTTTTGCACAGCATGGGCTGATCTCAATAGGCAGACTGGCAACCTTATTACCGCCATTCTCCCTTCGAACTTTTGAGAAGTCCTGGCAACATTTTTGAAGGTGCATTGCCCTTCAGCCTGTCTCTGTGACACTGCCTTCGAGATTATTTTCAAGTGGTAGTGATTGTAATTCATCATGAACTTGAACTTGTGTTCTAAGGAATGTAACTCTACAAGTTTTAACGACAGAAATTGCCAGTCACCCAACATTCAAAGGAATCACCATGCAGCTCTATGAAATTATTAAATTTTGATATTTTCATTGCATTTAATGTTTGCATTACAGTACTGTGTTGTTTCGGCCCAAAGAGACATTCCATAAAAATGCACATGACACCAGTCAAAGTGTGCTTATACTGTAGTATTGAGTGTAGCTGATCATAATTTCACTGCAGTACGAGGCATGTTCAGAAGAATTAGTAATCTTGATAGTAGCAAAATCATCTACTTGTGGAAATAAGTTTTTTAGTTTTTTTCAAATAGCCCTTCATTTCTTAGTCTCATTTCGTAATCTAAACGAGTGTGATCGTTGTGTTTGACATGAAGGCGCAATAACCACTGGAAGCTTGTGCCAGTCTTGGTTGAGTTGAAACTATGGAATGTCACTCATGTTTTACATAAGCATTGAAGAAACTGTACTGACAATGAACTTGAGCATAGTTCATCATGAACTGGCAAATGTACAGCTGGGTAGCTGTCAGAAGAATATGTTGTGCTTCTGAAACTACTGTGGGCAATGTTCTTCAAGTGTGTGACCTAAGTTAAACATATGAGAGGACCCCTGAATTGTACCCATAGTCAAATAAATGCCTTGTAGTGTTGTGTTACATGTTCATTGACACTTTGCGAATTTTATGTGTGTGTCTGCATGTACTCAGTTCAAATTATGATGAGGTACCTGTCATCGGTTTCAACTTGTTGGTCCTCCTATTTGTGCCATTAACCTTTTAAGTAAAACAGATTTGAAAATTGTGAAAGGGGAAAACTAAAGGTGACTTCTCACTGAACATTTGAATACTAGTATGTAAAGTATAGTTGTCCTATACCAATCTGGGTAATGTTTCTGTTCAGATAGCCTATGTGAATGTATAATAGTTCCCACTGTGTGACACAATTCAGTGCTTTACACAAGACTTCTCTGCAGCCGCACAGCACTCTAGCATCTTGGACACAATAGGACAATTTCTGCCTCAAAGAAACCAATGGTATGCCTGTTCAGCACTTTGTAGTGCAAGGTGCTGTGCATATTTGCCTACTCCACATACATGCACAATAGAATTGAGTTATTGTGCAAACTTGAATACAACAGGTAAATTTACCCTAAGCTTCAGTGCAGAGGTATTTTGTTTGTCAAGAGGTTTAACAGACAGAAAAGGGTCAAAGTTCATGGTAGTTTGAGGTTGACAACAATTGGAAGCTAAACCTTATATTATCCCCATACAGAAGTTAGCAATAGGTAGCATAGACATTGGCATTGGTAGGCCTACAATCATTGAATTCTGACACACTGTGTGGTACAACCTGATGAAAGGCAGATGAATTTTAATTGTGCGTGTATAGTATTAGTGCAGAGGTAGATGTTTCAATTTAAATGTTCATTTTGAGGAGTTGTGCAAAATGTACATGGTGCAGTTTAAAATGTTGAAGTTTTGACTAACTCGTACGACAGATTTCCTGGCAACTTTTATTGCTTAATTTCCTGGCAACATGGTTTAATTTCATGTCAACATTAATTTTTAATATGTCAAATATGCAATTACATAACAGTTTCATTTTAAAGTAACTTATTTGGGAAATTGGGCATTTATTTAGAGAAAACATCCATATTTTTAAAACCAATGTTTCTGGACGTAGAATGATAGAGTATTCAAAATAAGGACGGACAGTAGCTCTCTTTTCAAGAAATAAGCTTCTCACAGATAGAAATTTAGTTATTTGTTGCTCAAAACTAATTTGTTCACCCAAACTTTTCAAAATTCAAATGATGCACCTTCCATTGCTCATCACATGCATAATGTTTTGAGGAGATGAAGCTTTGGTTGATGTTTATTAGTAAGACGGAATGATTTAACAATGATTAAAGCTATTTTCTTTTGTATGTCATGTTAGTGTATTCTAAACGCCCTATTTCCCTTTAAGGAGAAAATACTGACAGAACAATTCCTTCTCGGCTTATTTGCTGTGGCTTGGAAGTTCGACTTCCGGCAGTAGTGCTCGTTGCATCCAAATATTTGGATAGGCGCGATTCGAAGGTGACAGCTCTCTAAGACAATCTTGCCAAAAATATCATACACCTCTATCACAAAGTTCACTTCCTCTTCCTCTCCTTTTCGCGAAATGCCTGGATCCGTGCTTGTGTTCACTGTTTTAGCCAAACCCTCAAGTTCAAGTTCCCACCCCTTCATCCTCCCTTTACAGTTGTCTGCAGTGAAACTTTGGTTGATCACCATTCAAAATACATTTGCATGTGTCTTTAGGCTTTCTATATTACTACGTAAATAGATCATGCAAAGGGTCTAGCAAAGGCCATTCTATACATCGGTGGAGACTGGATTTCCTTGATTTGAGAAAAAGCCTGATAAGTTACTCAAACAGGGGAAATCAGATAACAAAGATGCCAAATGCAGACTCTTCCTTATATTTAAAAATTAAAAAAAAAAGTCATGGAGTACATGAATCGTCAACTACATACTGCAGATAAAATACCCTATAATGTAATACACAACCGTATTTTTTACACTTTCTTCTTTCATGCCTGTATAGCTGTTTAACGACGTACCGTCCAAGTTTTTATCGGAATACAAGAACCCCTGTTACTACGGAAGAGACGGGGAGTTCCATTGCCTGCCGTACTTCTTTATCCTTGGCAACCCGAAATGTGGAACCACTGACATTTGGCGCAAACTCCTAGCTCACAGGGATATGTTCCAAAAGAAGAAAGAAAAACATTGGTGGACCCGTCGGAGATACCCGTCTTGTACGTATGATGTACCACATCCTCGCCCTCCTCATCCACTATACCACATCCACGCCATCATCCACTATACCATATCCACGCCCTCATGCATTATACCATATCCACGCCCTCATCCACTATACCATATCTGCACCCTCCTCATCCACCTCAAAGTGTTGAACGCCGGTTCGCGGTCCTCTTGATGATATAGTTACTGTAGGATGTGTTCTGTGGGTTGACGATACAAATTTGGCTTATTTTTTTTTATCCGGAATAATGAGAGAGGCATTATATTGCAACGCTGAGCTTCAGATTTTTACCCTACACTAATTGATAATCACCCCATACTACTTTGGTACAAATTTTCTAAAAGTAACCAGTTACTAGTTGTATATATTTTATTTAACAATATCATATCATAAAAAGTAACGACTTATGTAACGGACGTAATATGTAACTTTTGGATCTGCTGAAAGTTTAAACGGTGACTTTAATTCAGTGCCAATTGTCTTTTTATTCTCAGATAACCAGTCGTTACATTACTATGAAGACTATCACTTCACGTGGTCTGTTAAGCAGGCGTCTAAATTGAACGTTTCGACGGAAAATGTAGTTACAGGTAAGATCAAACTATAGTGTTACTAAGGTGGGTAGGTCACTCATCCACCCTGGAGGGTCCATGTTGCCAGGTGGTGGATTAGTTGCTAGGTCAACGGATTCATAACCCTGATTATAAGGTATTCTACAAATAATAATCAGCGCACAAGTACTAATCTCCGTTTCGCTTGCTCTGCCTTATGTAGGAAAGATTAATCAATTTACTCGGCACTACTCAAAAAAGTATATACACAAAATCATAACAGTAAGCATATAAGGTTGATCACAATTCCTTTAAGTAGCAAAAATAACATTGACATGACACCCATGCACACACGTCTGCAAGGCCATCCATCAGCATTTGACAT
>VJOZ01032297.1:0-10765 GCA_009801055.1 Stichopus horrens
TTCTTGGGAGGAGAGTGGTACCAGTGTGCATACATCAACTTTTTGACCTTCAATATTTTATTCTAAATGCCAAAGAGTAAGAAATTTCTCAGTAAACATAGAGAAAACGCTTTCGTTTTATGGCAACATAAGACTGATCCTGAATTTTTATCAAAATCTGCTGATATATCTCTTACAAGATGAAATATGACAAAATAAACCTTCTACATGACTGCGTATACAAAATAGTTCGGAAAAGTCGAAAATAATATTCAATACATGTACACTATAGCGTTTAAGGCCTCGTTAATTAAATCATGCGCCTCATCATTAAAACGTTGTGAACGATTGTAAAATGCGTATTCAATTTAGGTAAAATCAAAAGGAATTTTAGCAAGATCTAAGTTTCGGGAAAGAAGAATAATGTAGAGGTCCCCAACCCTGATTACATCTCCAAGAGACGCACGGTATCGATTAATCGTGGCATTAATTTTCTTGCGACATCACTTATCACATCATGACATCACAAACATAAAGTTAAAGTTACTGACTGAAGACACGGTCATAGTGTCCTTTATCGTGTTCCAGAGAGTATAATTGATGTATGTTTATATATATGCACTGTGTTTCTTAGCATATAAGTAAATTCTAAGTAGGCTATCTAGATTGTACGAAACGACTGGTTAAAGAACGAACAATCCCAGATAGTCACTTGCTGGGTAACATTTTAAAAGGAGACACGACCGGGTACTCGAGACGGTGTTTCACCTGTAGTGACTCAGAGGGTAATTGTGTAGCAAAGATTACCCATGGTACCTGGTAGTAACATCCGAGGAATCAGCTTGTTCTGTATAGTTGTGAGACATATATAAAGCATTACTCCTTGCGCAAGTACACTATATACCGTATAATATATCTCAGTGGACAACCAGGTGCATGGGTTCGCAATTAAGATAGTAGGTCATGAATAATCATATTGCAAAGAAAAAGTGACGTACTGAATTTGTGCAAACATTTTTTGTATGAAAGCCACACTTTATAATGGACTGATTAAGGACGGAGCCTGAAATTTCAAGCCAAATGAGGAATATTGTTCACTCCTTGTCCATTGAATCAAATCGTAATAGCATGGTCTGTCTGGAACTTGTGGATTTGAAAAAAAATTTCTACCTCACAGTAGTACCTTGCCTTATGGACAATATTTGATGTAGAGAGACACAATTGTTCACACATTGTTTTTTTTTTCCTATTGCAATGTTGACTTTCTTAAAAGAAACATTATGATACTATAACGCCACCGTAGAATGCATAATTAGAACGTCATTAATTAGACGAGACCGTGGCGAGATCGTGAGCAACGATAAATGTTAACGATGATGTTATGCAAGTTATTACGGCGCGTACAGAAAAATATTGATGGAAGATATACATCGACTAACTTAACGGACCAATGAGACAGCTCTTATCAAGAGGTTTGCTATAGTGTACCCTTGAAAGCATAGCATATATCACGCAACAAAGTGGCTCAACATAGAGCATAATAGTAAACACAAGACGCACTTCTGGTCAAGCGAATACATCCAGTATTAACCGAAGAAATGTGTCAACTGCTGTTGAAACTATATATGAGATTCCACAGCAGGGTTTATTCGCATAGTGATAGTTTCAACAAGCGACTGATGAGAGACTAGTAACTTGCCATAGACGGCTGTATTTTAGCTTCTAGACTGATATTTAGAATGGTGTCAATCCCATCTCCACTGGCTTTCACTACACACCGCTAACTGGCAAAAAGTAGTGTCGCGTTGGTCTAAGTTGAGTGCATCTTTTCACCAGGTACAAGCGACTACGTCCTAGAAAACTGATACATTTCCCATGTATGGCTCTTTTCATTTTAGGTACCTTAGTTGGTAAGATTTTAGCTAGAGGCTGTCGAACTTCACATCCTCCATATAAAGTGAGGAATGCTTGAAGCTCCAAAATATTGCTCCCTCAGTTTTAAAAGGTGGAGATGTGTCCAACATCCATGCAATGTGTATTTTATCATCTTACCTTATTGTTGTGTTCAAACTTTATCAGCGCCCTCTATTTGGCAACTATAGAGGCAACTTTATTTCACTGTTCCTTCATTTCTTTTCCTTGTTATACTGGTTTTGTTTTGTTTTTCTCAGGAGGAACATCGCTCTGTGCTCATGATCTAACACTTCAGAGTTCAACAAACTTGAAGAGACAAAAATCAAGTGTATTAGCAACAATAATAAACTGTTCTAGTTAAAGAATGAAATGGTTTCGTCCCAACTAAAAAACATAAATATTTCATGCCCAGAAGTCAAGTGTGTTAAGTAGCGCCAGTCGGACAAATTTTGAAAATAGATAGGTTTGAAAGGGTAAATTCCGCCTTATAACTTTGCCACTATTCTCTTAACACGTTGACCACTGGTGTAAAATATAACAAATAAGTTGACGATAGTGGTCATTCATCCTAACCGTGTGCTTCTCTGACAAGTCAGTGGAAGGAAAATAGTGATGAATATTCAATAAGCCGAAACATCTGTCGCTTTTGCCGAAGTGATGTAATCAGGATGTGGTTTGTATGTCAAATACAGCACTTTGTTCCAATTAATACTGCAATGTCAGATAGCGATCAAGAAGTAACAACTTTAGTAACCTGTTTTTGATGCAAAAGTAAGACCACTGTTGCATATTCATTATTGTAGCCTACTTCTTACGGTAAAACCGATAATTTTCTATAATGAATCTGGTTTCAACTGTTTAGTGTCTTTTCCATTGTTTTATAAAGTAGTTGCAGTCATCTTCGTTCGTTGAGTAACATATTCCGTGCATCATGGAACAAGCACTCTTGTACATTTAATGAAAGAGTAAAATGTAGGCTCAAGCGAAGTCCATTCCTCCGGATTTTCCATACATACGCAGATCATGAAATTTTTTATGAGGTTACTTTATCGCTGCTTTAGTGTTCTGTCTAGGATGAAATACCATACTTTCTTAACGTACGCCCTCAATTAGGGGTAGAAAACAAGTGTATGCCAAAGAAAAGCAACTAGCGCCATCGCTATGGTGCTATCGTACTGTATCGCATATTTTACTTGTCGAACAAATGTAAGATAACTATCATGATTTTATATTTGTCAACTATTAGCAGAGACGTGTGGTGGTCAATAATTCCAGGGGACAGGGAAAGGTTTTGCCAGCACCTACAATTTTGGACCAAACTGCCCGAATTTTTATACCGCTCGTCTGTTCTAATGATAAATCCTTCACCAGGCTAAACATTAGTGGTTTAATCAATAAAGAAGTTTCTGACACACTAGCAAGACTATATTTTCAGAACAGAGTAGGATTCTCGCGACCTTTCTTCTCCTAAAGGTATCCATCATTCTGTTCACGCTAGTTAATGCATCTTTTTACCTATCGCGGACTTGCTTAGATTATAGACTGGTCTAATCATGGCTATATTTTCTTGGCTGACTTTTTTTGTCCGAATGGATCTACTGTTTTGGTATTTGTCTAAAGTGGGATTGCTATTATGTCCCCATGCACCGGTCTCATACGTTTCTGACTCTTAGTGTAGTTCTTTGAAATTTAATAAATTTAATCGGTCGGTTTCAATGATGATGCGTGCACTACTGATAGAGCTACAGCGATTTGTTATCGTTGGATTTGCTGATGAGGTTTATTTTTCCTTAATCTTAATTATTTAAACTTATGAAAATGAAATAATGTTAGATTATAAATGATGCTATTCCATGGAAAAAAAATATGTGCGATTCGTTATTTAATTAGTATTATCAAGACATTTCTCTTTGTTCTTCTCTAAGGGTTCTTTTCTGGGCCCTATCCTATAAAGTCTTCACAATTTTGAACAAATTAGTGTACCATATATACATGCGATCACTATTGGTGGACAGTACAGGTTTATACCGATCCCACATTTCGATTATATATATTTTTTTAATTTGATAGGGCCCGATAATTTGTCGTCTACAATTATAGAGGGCCCATATCTAGACCCTAAACATGAATTTGTTTCTTTTATGCGTGCTCATAAATAAATCACTGAAACATGTTGCTCACAGCAAAGGGATATTGTCGGCTAGAGATGAGCACTTGTTGTTGTCTCCGAAACTGAAGTAGGTTCAATAAAATGTCTTTTTACTTCCAAAAATATGCACTAACGGGTATTTTTTTTTTCACATGATAATATTGTTTTAAGGTGACATGTCAAAGTTCGGAAGGTAAGTAAAAAAAGTCAGTGTGTGCGAGTACAGTACTTAAGAAACTCTCATATAATTCCTTTTAAGCAACCGAACTATTTAGGGTTTAGATGACACCTAACAATGCACAAGACCATTTAGATCTGATTGGCTGGTCTATGATTTTGATAAAGTCATTTTGTGACAAGAGATGTTACCTCAATAGATGGCCGAGTAGGCAGCTGATTCCGTCCTATCCGGGGCAATGTTTGTTTACTATTTCACACAAAATCTACTACGGCGGTAGATGTATTAGCTGCTGGAAGCTTGTTCCTTTCTTCGATTGCCATGACCGGATGGCCTCAATCACTCCTGTTAAATTTGCATTTCAAAATCAACATACCGATTAAAAGACGCGAAAAGAAAACTCCCTCACTGGACAGGCTACCTACACACTCAGTCTTCGAAACAACTCTCTGGTACCATGCACATGTCCTGTAATCACAATGAGACACTGTTATACACGATTTCAGGTAACTTTTCGCTATCTACATCCTGCTCATGTCGGAAAGCGCCCTTTAGTCTTAGTGCTGTTTTGATTTTATTACGTGAGGCACTTACCAGGACTGCTGCTGCAACTGGCGGGAAGTGCAGTTTCACCCGTGACATGCCGTTCCTTTGCTGCATGACTAACCACAGAAGAAAAAAACTAAGACCATTTTTTTGAACAAAAGATTCAAAGATGGCACTGCCCGAAATAACTTACTTTGATGAATTCTTCAGATTGAAATATTCAAACACTAGACTATAAAATGCAAAAGATCTATGGAACACAAGAAAAAGTATCATTTCATCAATTATGTACAAAACCAAAAAGTTTGGGAAATAGCTGAAATAATTAGTTGGGAGTCAGTTGGTCAATCGATCTATGATGAATGAATGAATCAATCAATCAATTAGTAAAACACCCAAGTTACAATTTGCGGTAACGTTGACTCTGCTTGTCATTTGCTAATGTTTTACATTATTGTAGGCCTACCCAGACCGTCAGTACGCAAGGTAACTTTGGAAAAGTTTATAGGATTTGTGTAATGTTTGATACCAGTCTACTGTGACGTCACGTTCCTAGCTAGATCCTCATATGAAAGAATATATATTATACATTTGTTAGTTTGTTTTGTTTTTAATACGTCTTTTCATGCCATCTCAAGAGAGCAAGCTTCCAATTAAGCAGGTTATCCTGTTTCGTAAATTATTTACTATATTAAAATATTGAACAAATAGAACAAAAGAAAGGTGATAAATTTTTCTTTCACTTAAAATATCATTTTACCGGTTTGGGGTTTAAATTTTAATTAGTTCAAAATTCGGTAGTTAATATAAACAATCAAGCGAACATTGCACTGAAAGTAAGCACTGACGTTTAATATTTTTCTCCTATTACAGTATTATATCTCTTTTGTTATTTTTATTATTTTTTGCATAGTGGTACTCATCCAGTGTTATCGTCTCCTCCAATAGGTTGTTATGTTAGTAAATCCTTAGGTATCAAAAGGTAACCGTAGCTCTCATGGGTAAATATGTTACAAATGCATAAAAATGGCATATAAAGGAAAAAACTTTAATAGTTGTTCAACAATTCAGTCTCACTAAGAAACGTCAGCAAAAGCTTCATCTCCTGAAACCACTATGAATATGATGAGTTACACGAGTTGTATCATTTAAACTTTTGAAAGTTTGGGTGAATAAATTATTCTTCAGCAACAAATAACTGAATTTTTATTTGTGAGAAACTTATTTCTTGAAAAGAATTAAGGCTTTCGTCCTGCCTCTATGATTATATATATAATATGATTTCTGTAAAAAAAACCACAATGTTCCCGTCAAGTTATTGCTACGCAATTATACTTTTACTAGTCAATAATCCTGGTGCAATAAAATCCGATCCCCCTCTCTCATACCTTGTAACATGAGTTTACCTGGTTTTGCCTTCCCAAGTAATTGTTTCAAAACACCATCTGCGGAAATTTCGATTTAAAATCAAACCTTTTGCCTTTATAGTCTGACACTTGACTGGAAGAAGGACGCGGTAAAATCCGTCCACCAAGGGTGGCGTCTTGCGAGAATGATAAATTGTGATTTGTCTTATGCCTGTCTCTTTAAAAAAAAGGTCCTTTCGAGGACGTCGTCGTTTATGACTTATCTGACATTTACAGAATGGACAAAACTTGAAACTGGCACAAAATGTGTTCACCGGTTGAGAAAGGTGAACATTTCAGCCAATGGGAATTGTTTGACATAACATTTGGTTGATTATAGTAAAACTCTACGGACACTGAACGGAGAATGTTCTACACAACTGTACGTGTACCTCATTTTATCCCCCCGTTGTGATGGGTGTTACCATGACAACCGCGACTGTTGCACGTAAATAGTATCTAAGTAATATTCTTAGGGAGTCTTAAACTTATGCTGCGGGGAGATAACAGAGTTTTATTACTCACCACAATATCACTGGAATTAGGGAATTTAGAAATAATGAAGATCAGGAACTTATTTACAAATTTTGATTATTTTAAAGGAATTTGTTTATTGAAAAAGGAGGCTGGGTTTCTGGGACAAAAGAAAAGCTTTGATAGCATCAACGCTGAACATACTTTCTTATATATTGAACATTGATGTTTATGTTGCTACCACATGTTGCACTGAAAGTCAATGATAGAACAATGTCAATGCCTTTCATGACATGAAAGCTCGATGAAAGCAAATAACGGTCATAATTTTGGACTTCCCAGGCCCGAGGTAAATCGTTTGAAGTGACCTGAACAGCTAGTTCTGCTTTCACTTGCATTTTCTGGTAAGTTTCGATATCTTACTTCGAGATGCTTAAAGGGACAATTTCATGAGAAGGCTTCTACCTGACTAATTAATATACCGTAAAGAAAGAAAGATAGTTAATTGAAACGATTTCAGAAAGTACACTTCGTCCTCCGATAGGACTGGCATCAGCACTCTTTTTGAAGCATTCGAAGTTTCTTTGTTTCTTTAATCCTCTTCCAACATCGTTTTCCTCATTACTCGAAGCCGATAGCTTCGATTCTTGGATTTACTCAGCTCGTCGTGCTTTTTTTTTCTCTACGTTTTCGTGTCCTCACGGTAAGTGTAGATTCATTGTGAAGGTCAATAGTTAGCCTGCTTGCAGCATCCTGTGAAGTTTACTATGCATATTTACTGGCTACCACTCGAAATATCACCGACTTGAACGCCAAGAAAATCGGGGATTTGATTAATTTCTCCGAATTCTTTTCATCTCCCCACTAATAATACATGTGCACACCATAAATTCAGATTACCTAGCGATCATACTACGCAGCATACGTTTTACAAAAACGACTAACACAGTGTGAGTCCAGTCAGTGTTTCTCTTCCTGTCATTTGATGTTCTTCTACTTGTTAGAATTAGTATAGTTGGCACATACCTGTAAAGTTNNCCACACTATACTACTAGTATTACGGTTTTTAGAGTGCTGTAGGTAGGCCTAGAGCTTCAGGCATGATGTCACTGCTTGCAGTAAGTTCAATAACTATTTGCTCTTTGTCACCGGGATTGCCGCAGTGTTGCAGCACTTGTCTTTGACCAGAGCTGTCGACAGGGCAATACGGCTGAGGGCTCTGTCACTGAATTGACTACGTGCGTGATACTTAGTACGGGTCACCATCTACACAATATTGTGCATAGCCTACATGTTTCCGCCTGTGTCTTTTCAATTCTTCAAATGTGTGTGTGTGTGTGTCTTTGTGTGTGTTT
Organism: Stichopus horrens; assembly: GCA_009801055.1. Taxonomy (NCBI): domain Eukaryota; kingdom Metazoa; phylum Echinodermata; class Holothuroidea; order Aspidochirotida; family Stichopodidae; genus Stichopus; species Stichopus horrens. The sequence goes on from VJOZ01032297.1 coordinate 8,002, forward strand.
AGTCTTTGTAAGAAAGTATTAAGTCTGTATGTCTTGATCTTTTATCTTAAATCTATTTGGGTCATGGTCTGGCTTTCACAGCCTCCGTTCTCGCCATCAAGTAAGTCATTATTTTGTCTTCTTTTTTCTCTTTACTGCCAAAGGATTCAAATCTGACAAAATGACTTTGTTAAAATTTTGACGGATTTTTCAGCGTTTTTTCTTTTGCTTGCCAGGGGAGGGTTAGAATTGCTTCTCTTTCAGTAAACACCTAATCATAAACTAATTGAGGCTTTTCGATGGACGGTTTGCACAGTAGCTAAGATGCCCAGTCTTAACCAAACTATTTTTTAACAGAAACTTGAGAAATCGATTCATTTCTGAGAAACAGTGTATTATTACTTATATAGAAATAAAAATAATAATAAAATACTAATAACAATAATAACAACAATAGTAACAGCAATAATAACAACAACAACAAAACAATAATAACAACAATAAAAACTGATAGCCTATTTGAAGTGAGGCTCTTCTTTAGGGATAATTATCTAACAGCTTCCCCTTCTTTCATCACGGTTATAAAGTGAAATTATTCTCAATACAACAACTAACGTAGAACACTTTTTGTTAGATACGATAAATATAAAGTTTCAGTTCAAGTCTTTAATGTTTTTTTAGCTTATTTCCAATACAACTTACTATCTTTACATTACTCGAGGATTTTGTGAGAGCAGATCAGACAAGACATATGGTGCAATTATCTCTGAAAAAAAACTCCCGATACGCATGCGCGCAATCAGGGACTAGTAAGTCTTAAACATCGCCGTCAACGAATGTACGAAGGCGTACGTATGGTTGTTCACACTCGCTAGCAAGCCCCCATTAGGTGATACGCATTGACGCGCAGACAGCGGTAAACTATACCGTCCCTACGGAAACGAATTCACTGGCTCGTCTCTTGTTGTGATTAAACAAACGACCTTATTTTTACTATTATGTTGGGTTTTTTTTTCTTCGCGTCTTTAGGTGCAGGTTGAACGATGTATTAGCGGTATCGACGGTCCATATTCTGCTTAGTGTGGGAATTCATTCTTTCAGGGAGCAGCGCCCTTTAACCCCCAGGGACGTCATGACAAGTTAGGTCGCGAGTGATGCTTCAGAGGGAACACCATCGTCACATTGCTAGAGAATATACACAGGCTTCATTCTCGGATGAAGATCAGTTCACTCTCCCAAAGAGTGATTACTCAGACAGGGTTTAGTGGAGTGACTTATCACTCTCATCAGGGTATAGAGAGAAACAAAATGGAAAAACATGCACAAACATTCTACTATATTATTTGCATATAGTCTCACGACGTGGCGGTCTTACATGTTACAAGTTGGTTTGTGAAATTCATACACAGTACCTGTGCAGCCACACATCTTCTCTCTTAAAGCTCCACAAAAAGAGTTCTTCACCACTTATATTCATCTCAACGATCTGTCTTATTTTCGCAATAAATAGAGTCGTTCTTTGATTAATTAGCAATCATAGAGTCTTTTCAAAGCAAAATCAATTATGGCGTTTTCGTGTTTGGTTTTCTTTATATATCAGGTTGCAAACAACTGCAAGACATTGACATTTTACGTATATAATCTGTCATAATGGTGAAGTTCATCCAGTTGTGATGATCTCTGCATGCATGACTGAAGACAACTTTATGTTTGGATTACAAAAACAAATACCAGCGTTCGGTTTTCTTTGACAGCTTCCTTTTGCAACTTTGAATGAGAAAAACAGATATTTGTTATATAAATCGGAATAAAGTGAAGTAAGCATACAGATTGAACTTTGTGGCCCACCCATCCATCCACATTTTGATTGATTGAGATATCTATTTTATACTTCTATTGACTTACATTGACTTCCAAGTATGTCCTTTCGTTCTCTCTTCTTTCTATCTTTCTTTCTTTCTCTATATTTTTCTTTCTATCTATTTTCCTTTCATACCTCTTTCTTTCTTTATATACATATATATAAAGGAAAAATACCATATCACAAATGGTATCAACATACCAGATCAAGGGAAAGAAGTAAATGTTTCACCCTCATATCTCAACGATTTTACTTAGAAGTTCCATTTGTTTCTGCTCTAAGAAATTTCTCTTTTTGAAATTACTACGAATGTCCTGTACATTTTCAAACCTCCTCTCATTTGAACATATCAACTACCCCCAATTTGTCAAGAAATTAATACTTATGAAAAATACAGGCAAACAACAGTAGACTACATCAATGTTTATCCTTTATCACAGTCCAAAGTGATGCATAGTGTAACAACGTTACTAGGCAACGCTGTCGCTCAGAGCTCTTGTCGGCTGAAAAACAAGAGGAAAAGAGGCTTTGTAAGATAAATTGTTTTGTGTTAATTACTTCCCTCTCTTTCCTTTGTTTTAAAGCGCCTGCAAATTCCCATCAAAAGTACACTCGGTGTTTTGACATTTATTAAGTCAGTGTTTACGCTGGTAAAACTGGTACTAAAAGACTCACAGTCATACACACATACATACACACACAAAAGCAAGGGTGCAGCTAACTCGGATACATTTTGCTTAGTACGTGTTGGAGTTTGCACGTTGTTTTTCGATCATTTTTTTTTTACAGATAACGTTGAGGAACTCCTCACGGAAAATAAGAATTCGGCAAAAAGTAGTTTCTCGAAGTGATGCGTAATGACATGTCCTGATACACGATGAACAGCTATGGAGAACAACACACTCTCATGACATGGACATTTTA
>VJOZ01032307.1:0-40974 GCA_009801055.1 Stichopus horrens
GTGAAACTTGATTGATTATGCTAATTGTGAGTATTGTCGTATGTTTGTATACTTCAAAATCACCACAATCTTTGCTGCTATCAACTCAATGAGCCCCTTTAAACAGTTTCTTCATTTCCTTAGAGTGAAAAAAGATGCTGCACACACAGTATTGAGCTCAGAGGTTGCTGCAATCGTTCGTGATTTTTACAGTTGCAAGGACAATGGAACTTTATCAAAACAACACAAGCAGCTCGTCGTCATTTGGGTTGTCATGCAATGTCATATGACACCCATGTTGTTTGTGCGTTACTTCTGGCAGTGTTGTGTGGTGTTACTGTTTTTGCTGAAAGTGTCATCTGCCAGGAAACTAACCTTGACCAGTGTGCGATGTAGCAAGATAGTTACTTAAGGTGGTGCTTTAGTTACATTGCATGAATGTAATGTATAAAGGATATAAAACATGTTGGATCACTGGCTATATTCTTTTGCCTGCCAAAACATGCCAAAGGTTTTATTTGAGGTCTTTTTAAATCAATAGATTGCACTTTGGCATTTTCCTGTAGCAAATGTAATTGTTATACTAACTGCATGTATTTACATCAAACATAAAATAATTGTCTGAAACATAATTAATTTGTTGAGTTAGCATATTGTACATGCTAAATGCAGAAAGAAGTCAAAGTGTTGCAGTGCTCTTTTCAAAATAGCATCATTCCATCCGCTGGATTTTGTTCACCATACACTGCCTTTGTTTTCAGCATATATTTTATACAAACATGGACCATGTCTTGTTGTAGTGTACATCAGGATACAAAATTACTCTGCTACAGTATAACTTTGTAGCAGCTCTTCATTCCCTTGTGTGAATTAAGACCATGATCAACTTTCGAGAAAAAAAAAAGACACAGAAGAGTATGTAGAGACTTTCTCACCACAGCATAATGTGCCCTTCTGCAGTACCTATCGATATATTACTTAAAATTTGTCACTAGAATCAGTAATATACAATAGCCTGTTAACAGTTGATGATGGATAATAAAGCAGAATGGAATTATTCCATACTACCTACATATTAAACTCAAAGCTTTACTATTTTAAGACCCTGTTGGGCTGGATCACTTGGAGAATAATAGAACAAGAAACAGGTTAAGCAAAATAGGGGAAACTTTTTATATGGGGAACCGGATGTAGGTTGGATAGACAATTAATGAAATTATAAAGGAGTGAATAGCTGGTGAAATAAAGGGAGTAACAAGTACTGTAGGTACCTGTGGGGCTGAATTGCCTGTGGCAATGACTACTGTGTACTGTTTTAGGAGAAATTTCCCAATCATCAAGGATAATTGATTATCTTAATTGTCAACCTACTTTACACTCTTCAGAATTAATTAGCATATAGTGCACTGTAGTGCCACAATTCACTTTTATAAATTCATTCTGCATACTGGCATACATACTGTAGATCAGTATAAATGGCATAACTGTGCAGACACACTGTACAGTGATGTTATGTTTGTGCAGACACACTGTAATGTTATGTTTGTAAATGCACTTTTCATCCAATATACAAGCTGAAATCAGGAGAAGCAGCTACTGATGTAGTACTTTATAACTTTGACCATCTACAGTAGATCATCAGTTGGTTGGCCTAGTGTGTTTGTCCCACTGTGGGAAAAATACACTGTAGATGTGCTGTATACAGTGTATGATTGCTTCTCCATGTACAGTATCACCACCTGTGCTTCCACAAAGGTCCTTTGTCTTTAAGGTTTCTTTAATATGATGAACACACTTACATTGCACTGTTATGAATTTCAGCACCACTTTTCATGACATTGTTCAAATATTATGGGGAAAATTTAATTCAAGCAGTATGATTGTCAAAAGGTCATCCTCATAGCCAAATTTGACTATCCAACAGAGATTTCCTGCATCTCCTATGGCAGGACTTTAAACTAAAAGAATGTGTACCCTACGGTGTACATATTTCGTAAAAGTTTGTTACAACTCAAAACAATTGGCTAGGTTTGAAAGTCTCAACTTTTTTTTGCACAACATAGTTTGGTTTTCATTGTTTCTTACAGAGCAACTTCCTATGAAGTTACATTACCCGCAGATTTTGAGGGTGAGGCCTCCCTCCGATTGATACGTCATGCTCGTGAATGGACCACAACAAGTGGTGCCGACTACATTTTCTGGAGTTGTGCCGACATCAACGTGACATGTACGTACTAGTAATTTTTGTATTGCATGTCGTCTTTAAAGATCAGCATTTCATTGTCCTGTACTCTCGCAGCTTGATTGGTGAGGACAGTATTTTATTGCCAAGAGGAAGTGTGTGTAAATTTAAACCGAAAACTACACACATATATGTACAGTATATATCTTTGAGATCAACATGTTTGTGCAATTGTCATAGTTTAATTTCATTCGTTTGTACCTTGACTCATGGATCCATGCAGTGCATCACCACCACAAGGAGAGATCTAAATGCTTATTTCCACATATATGTAAATGTAGCCTATTATAAGTCTCAGTTACAGTACGTATGCATTGATCGTCATTTTAGACTTTTACACTGTAGACTTGACAATGTGATTGTGCACTTTTTTGTGAAGTTTTTTTTGTAGGACACTGGCTGAAATTCAGAAAGTGACTAGAAAATGGAATTTGTTCTGACATTTTGGGTCAACGTTCTGAGTGCATAAATGTATAACTAAACAGGTTTCCTGCAATATATAAAAAATTCTCCGCAAAACACTATGTCAATTTTTCACAATGGCTTGCTCAAAATGACATCTCACTCGATAAACATCAATTTTGGCCTGAGGCCAACTTTGAGCACCAATTTCTCTTGCCCAGTGATGTGTGACTTTATGCCCCCATCTTCAAAATATACGTAGGTTGAAAGGTGAGATGTTAATACATGGAGAAATTTTGGAGTCTATCATGCCAATCATGTTTCAATAATTGTAAAGGAAATATTGCAATTTCATTTCTTCCTGCAGCTAAATATGGTATTGGTAATTTACTATTAACCTGTCACAGTCACACTTACATTGCACTTTACAGATGGCATTACTGCAGCAGTAATAAATGAATAAACTTCATTAGAGCAGTAGAGCCTAGAGTAACACAGGGTTAGTTGTTCAAACAGATTGGTCCCTTACAGTAGGTGAACCCTTAGGTGAACGGCAAGGTGAAGGAGATAATGACAAGATGATGGGTGGTTACTTCTGCTGTTTCCATCATTCTTTCACACTGTTTCTGTGCAGAATATATTCTTATTCTTGTCAGGTCTAAATTATATGAACAGGTGGAATGACATCAGCTCGATAACCTAACTCGAAGATGCCAGCAATATGCATACTGTAGGGTATAACAAATACAATCGTTATTGCCTTAGTCCAACAAGTGCTGGATGGAGACAGCCATTTCCTTCTCAACACAGTCACAGGGTGTAAGATCCAACCACTCATTTCAACATGAAACTACATTCATGCCAAAATAACTGTGTTAATTATTGTCTGGCAATTTTCGTTACGCTAAATCAAAGTGACAATTATCCCAAACAATGAGACATTACGATCTGCATCTGACGATATGGGCGCATCCATGTTGTTGTTTAAAGTAGATTTTAGAGTTAGTTAAAAAGTTAAGAATATTCAAGTTAAGAATATTCTACTGTACCGACTTACATGAACCTCAGTAATAATTACATAAATACATACTGCACCGTCATCACAGGAAATCCTTTGTTTATACTCATTATATGACAATAGCACTGTAAATCTGTGTTGTTATTCATCCAAGGGGTGCATTATACGAAGCGCAGTGTATGCAAATATGTTTGAGCATATTGGCTCTACGTGAAGTTACAGAAAGCAATCTATAACTGAATATTTTTCTAGCCATTGTACAGCAGTTTCATTGCATCGCTTTAATGCTTAAATGGAATGCCCCACCCAACAGTCCACTTAATTTCTTCTGTTTAATTAGATAATGTTGACTGCATCAAAATTTTTAAAAGCCTGTAAGTTGTGCACATACGTATGAGAGGTTTAGGTCAATTTGCACTTGCACTCACTGTACCATTAAAAGTACACGTATCAATCTAAATGGAATTATGAATTATCCATAGCCTTGTATGCTTTTTTGGTCTGCATTCACTTATGTGTTAGTGACAAGTTTTGCATTAGTTCTCGGTGAATCAGATTTTGTTTAGTTGACAAACTGATGGTTAAAAAAAAAAGTGTTTTAAAAGCTGTATTAGGTGAGTCCAAATCAGGAATGCATGTTCTGCTGAAAACTTTGTGGGTTTGACGTAGTACTAAACTTTCTTAATTCTGTTGCGATTTCAACACAGTAATTTGCATGCAAAGCATGTACCTTTATTATGAATTTACGCACATGACAGATCATTGATTTTTTTGATGAAAATTACCAAGGGGGGTTAGTTTCATTCCTCTTTCCATTGGCCATTCTGGTCTCCATCATGAATCTCTGTATATGTATTGTGCTTCTTTCTGTAATTGTTTAAAAAACCCATAATTTTGAAGAAAAAAAAAAACATTACTGTTAAAACAAAAGGGGAAAAGTAAGAAGAGAATTTTTTTTGCATTTTCACTGCATGCTGAAGTTCCATAGCAGACTTTGGCAATGATCTTTTTAAGTATTGGACATTCACATTTTGTGTAACAGTAATTCAGAACAGAAGTTATTTGGAAGAGTTTTTTTGGAAGTCACTGTAAGTCATGTACAAAGTATCTTTTTTTCACCATGATTTTATGGAAGTTGGTCAACCAAGGAAAAGTACTGCATTCACTGATATAAAGTGTGCATACATGTCTCCTAAGGTCACATTACAATATACACAGCAGATATGTGATAATGTACTGTAACTCCTGTGCAGTACTGTCCATGTGGTGTAGCGAAGGAGAAGATCACTGTGCACCTGCTGTGCATGCATGGACTTACAGAATTGCACTCAGAGCTCAATAAAACAGCGTTAAAAAAAATTACACACAAGCACAGGCATGTTTGTGGTGCTACAGTAGTTGGGAGATGTAGGGTTTTTTTTTTTGGTCATGTAATTGGGTATGTCCCCATTTTGCAGTTGATGTCTCCAGTCTACTGGTGTTTGTTCTTTCTGATATCTCTGATTCATGCCCAAACTGCACTCACTGTATGTTTGTTTTCTTTCACATACTGTATACACATGCAAAAAAGTTGTAGAGCAGATTCTGGTGAAAAGGGAGATCGACCTCAAAATATTGAGGGTGCATATCCGACACCCTGATGGTCATCATTGAGAGCTGGGAAATCATCCCCAGTTTGCGTAGTATCTCCAGCTACATGGGGCGTTTTTATGTGTGTGTCCCCAAGTTGTTGGCAATCTGCAAATGATGTCTTTCTGGCATGCCAGTGTTTTATCCCTTTCATTTTAACCCTACTGTACATGGTAACTACAGTATGCATAATATTTTGAACTTGAAACTAAAAAATTTTGCTTGATAAAACTACTGCACACTAGTTCTTTGGCCTTTATTTTATCATGCATGGTATCATTTTGGTTTTACAAACAATATTGGTATCTTGCGGGATGTGTGGTCACAGAAATTCAGACATATGTGCTGGTACTTAAATCCTGGCAGTAGAATCCAAATACCATGGTTGACAGTGTCTGCTATTAATAAAACTTGATCAGCTGTAGAGTACAAGACGACGACAAGTCAAATTCAATTTGTTCAGATCACATTACACTGAAAGGAATCATGAACTTAACTTCTTTAGAGTGAATTTTTCTTAAATGAGACCGACAAATTGATCTAACCCACCATTCCTTAGTAGTCACATTCATGCATTTTTTGCAAAATGCTTAACACACTGTCAACAGATACAGAAGCTCTTTGGCATCTTTCTGATGCAGTTTGCGTTTATTGGGTCACATGTATGATTCAACGTTATGAAAATGTGTTTGAAGTTTGCTACTGCTTTACTTTACTTACATTGAGTGATTTTTGGTTTGGAATACTTGTACGTTTTGCCCTCAACATGCTCAACACGGCAGTCATGATGTACTGTAATTCTCCTTTTGGTATATATCTCAACTTTACTGTACATGCAGTAACTGTAAAAGCTGCAGGTGGTTTTCATTCCCATTTCAAGGTTACAAAATCTTGTGAACTCTTTGCAAATTGAGATACAGTATTTACATCCACTCCTATTGTATGTTTTGATTGCCACATTAACATTGTACATGTACACAGGACTAGAGCAAAATGTTCTCTATTTCTCAAGTATACAGTACAGTACTGTACATTAACCCTAGTTACTTCTTCAGCCACAACCCCCACTATACGGGGGCTGAGTAATTTTGAGGTTCCACATTTTTGTAAGTCCTTTTATTTTTAAAATGTTATGTTGAAGGTGACGTTTGTTGTGTCAGCTATTGAGAATGTCAGTTAATCTCCATCAATTTAGCAATTGTCTTGTTTACCTACCTACCTCTACAGCTGCCAGTGACTGTAATGGAGCTTGCGATGAAGAGAACTGTGAAGATGGCAAGTGCACCAGCTGTGCACATCTTTCGTTTGGCGATTACTGTCAATATCAGGGTAGGTAAAGTAAATTATCACATAGTGGACTGAATGGACACATCATTGGCATGCACAGAATAGATAGGGGGGTGCAAGAGGCAAATTCCCCATTATGAATCATTTCCAGTTATCTAGTAAATTTTGCAGAGAGCAAAATTCAAGCTCAGACTCATTAAAACTTGAGGGCCAGTGTTTTAAACTTTAATCATCAAAGAGTTAGAATTTAGACATTTCATTTGTCAGGCAGAAGTTAATTTGTTAATCCAAAACAAAAATTTTTGTAAAGCCTATGACCATTGGTGGTCTTTGTATGTTTGGAGCCTTTTTATTGTCACTAATTCATTTCATGAATTGGACAATGACTTTAAAAACAAACTAATGATATAGTGAGCCACTGCACATATTTTGTGTATAGAGTGTACTGTTGCTAGCTGCTGGTTTCAGTTACATATATTTATGCATTCGTACACTTAGCAATACCCATGGTTAATGCATTGATCGCACGTATGTTTTGGGGATTAAAGGTATACAAAGATATATATCAAGGCTAAAAGGAGGTCAAAACCAGGTACTCCTGGAGCAAGTTGTTTGCCCTGTTGACTATGCCTAAGTTTGCTTTACTGGTATTTTAGTTATGAAAGTACTGTTCTGTAAGAATCCAAATCTAAAGTCATTCTGTTGCGAAAATGGTGTCAGTCTAGTCAATGCATCTGTGACCCATAGCAGATCAAAATCCGATGTTCCTACCATGCAACCTGAAAGCAACATGGAATGATTCCTCTTTCAAGTCACCTAACTAGTTTTTGATTTTAGTCCAGCTACAGTACTTCCTTCTATTTGCATTTGTGACCAGTAGGCATGGCAAAGGAACATGTCTGTTTTATTTCATATTCTGAGAATCACTAGGGTCTGCACATCATAGTATGAGAATGCCCAACATTTTTTGATAAATTTTGGAGAGCATTCCCCATGTATACAAAAATCAACTGGACAGTTGTATTTCTGCTCAGCCAAGTAGTTTTGAAGTGTTGCATTTGGAAGAGAAAAATGAAACCTGTCATTTCAGCGATATAAAATATTACAAAATACAAGGTCATCTTCGTGTGCAGCTGTTTTATAAATATGAGCATACATTTAGGTCAGACTGTCTGGGTGCATGTGACCTTGCTTCAAGGTTGTCTCTCCTTATGTAGGAGGCTGATCAAATGATGTCCATCATCAAATGATCAAGTCACGAGAGAAGGACCTAACTGTAGATGATCTTGATCTCCTGAGGCAAAGACACTATACCAGTAGCAGCAGAGTGCATTAATTTGAGCATCTCAGCTATTGCGAGTCCATGACCACGGATAGTGATGTAGATACCAGAACAGTCTGAGTTGGTTAAACACAAACTTGAATCACATTCAATCTTTCCTCCATGTGGTAACATATAATATGTGATTAGCCTAATGTGCAGTAAATCGGAAAGCAGTTTATCACCATTTTAATCACACTTTTTGACAAAAAAAGTAAATTGGTTGCAAAAGCTCTGTTTATCAACCAAAAAAGAGGATTTAAAAAAAAACAAAAAAACAATGGAGTATATTGACCAAAAAAGCAGGGGTAGTGATGAAAAGAGTTTTCCATGAAACTCTTTTTTTTTTCAAGAGAAAAGCAAGGTTTTTGGTTTTTTAGCAAAAATCTCTTTTCAACCGATAAAATCAGTTTATCCAAAAAAAAATTCCTATCTTCATATCATTCTCTCACTGACAGAAGAATTTAGAATAGAGATACAGAATTTCAAATTCTTCTTGTAGATTTTTGTGGCAAGTCTAATATTCAGTTTATTTAAAAAAAAACAGAAATTGCAACCGATTAACTCAGCTCTTTCACCAAATTGAATAAACAGTAGGAATTTTTTTTGGATAAACTGATACTATGAACTGGAACAGAGTTCTACTACAGTAGGACTGCAGCAATCCAACCAAAATTCACCAGGCTGCTTGATCTAACCTCGGTTTGTATCATCGAGGTTGGTTCGCTGTAATCAGCTCGCTGAAATTACGCAGAGAGCTCTACTTATCATTAAAGTAAAATCATACTTTTTAAAATGTGTATCAGTACTTCCTGCCCTTCATTTCATTTTTACACTAAACTGGTGAATGCACACTGACCTGTAATATCATTGACGAGCATATATAGGGCTTTTCACATTGTGTCTCACTTACAAGATGACTTTCAGTAGACAACGAATATCACCGTTACTTAAATTTCAAGTCCATCCTTTGGTTGCCGTGGCAACATCAAATTATTGATGTTAAGTTATTGATTTTCTCTCAAATTGTTTCATGTGAAGTAATTAGGTGCACAAAATGATATTTACATTGTTTGCTAAGTGGAGGGTGCAAAATGTATTCATGGCACTCAAGTTTTTTTTAGCAACTTAATGGTCTCTTAGAAATTCACTGATTGGTAATTTTGACATTTACATCCTTTTCAAGTGGTTGTCAGGAATTTTGGAGTGAACCCAACATTGGATATACTTAGTACATGTTGACAGAATTAAAACAGCCACCTATATGTATCTAGTTATGGTTGATAGTCATTTTGGATCCTTAGTAGTTAAATGATCAGCAGTTCTAGAGACTTATTCCCTAAGAAGGTGCAAAATTAGTGTCAAGATCTGCTGTGATAGAGCTTAGATGTAAACATATCACTCTGAGAAAGCAGATGTCAGAGAAGCCTGCCAATGGTAATAATTACTAATGAACTCTTCAATATGAAGACAAACATTTTCTGTGTTTTAACTCAAAGTTATCATAAAATCTGTAGCACTTCTTATCTTCTTGTGAATTGGTTAGTAAGAATTGCTACAGTTCTTTGCTGTTGATTGCTATAATTTTAGCATACAGGTTCACCCATTCAAATTCAGGCAATATTTTGGCCTTTGGGCATGTTGGATATTCTAGTTACAACACCTAGTGTGGAGGCAGAAGTGCATGCTATGTCGGTGTCGCCTCACGGAGAATGTAATTTTAATCTTAATTCAATTCATGTTGGACAAAATGTTCACATTGAGCTGTTTCAAACTTTTTTTGGTTGTTTTGAGAATGGGTTGCAGTTCATTTCCTTTATGTTATTACTTTCTACGGTAGTTTCAGGGTTTCTAGTTATTTTATCCTCTGCAGCAACATTTTACTTTGTGTGCCCTTTTTGTACTAGATGACTGTGCGAACTATGACGACTGCAGCATGCACGGAGAATGCTGGAGGGTGTCAGCAACAACGTATCCACGACATCAGTGCTTTTGCGAGGAAGGCTACTTTGGAAGGAAGTGTGAGAGAGGTATTCAAAAGTCTCTTTCATGCATTATAGTATGGCTGAAAAATAAACATAGACTGCAAGGTTGCCTCTGATAGTTCCATTTGTTGATAAGGAAAGGGGGTTACATCGGAGTATCTTAACATATCTATCAAATGCAATAGAATCAGATTTGGAGTATTTAACTCAGATGTAGAGGTATATTAAACTCATACAGGATATCTCTGTTGTAAATGTTTGTTGCGTAATATTGGCCCGGCCTGTAATATTGCAGGTTGTCAGTACCAAACCTCCCTGATTAATAGATTGACCTCTCATAATCATAGAAAAGAGGTCAGTCTCTACAAATCAACCTACAGAGTTGATCGACAATCAACCTACAAGAGCTGATTAACATAGTTTAAAGCTGTTTGCATAGGTGTGATCACTTGGTGGTAATCTGTGGAGGTTGGTTAGTTTTAATGTCATCCATTGGCTTTTAAACAATACACATCTGGCAATTGTACCACTGAACATAAATCCATTCTCTGCTGGGATTCTGACCACATTCAGCTAACCAAATGCAGATCTCTTAATTTTGTACATGGAGTTGAGGTCCTGTTTCCCATTTTCACCTATAGACAAAGTGTGGTATATCTAGTCACCATCCTCTCTGCCTCGAGTCATTTTTAATACTCCATGGTGATTCTTACCAAACTCCGGTAGAATGCCTGGATTCTCTTGAACTGTATTTTATGTGTAATTACAGGGGATCTTGATTGTCATGTGAATAGGCAAAACTGTGTAATTGAGAAATTAAGAAGGCCTGCCAATTATCACAAAGCAATTCAGTCAACCTGAAAGTGAATGGAGAAAGATCCATGAATTGTCGGGATGTATGAATTCATAGCATTTTGTAATATTTGACAGTCAACAAATACATATAGCTTAAAATGAATTTTCCTTTCATATGTCTTAACCTTTGTATGAAAATTCAGTTTAGTTCACTCCTCTGTGATCAGTGTCACAACTACACATACTCTGTTGATAAACTGAAATGTGACGGGACTTTTCCCTCTCATATTTATGTCTCCTTGCAATCTTGCAGGATATGTGTTTATGATCTACTCTCATGATCAGCAGGTGAATGTTTTACAGCTCAGCACAGACCTTACAGCTAGTGTGCATCTTGATTGGCACTGTTCATGCTGTGATGTTTGTGCTTTGATCTTTGTTTTATGTTCATATTGCAGAGAATCCTCAAGACTTTGACTTGGATATCGATAAGTCCAAATACTTTGAGAGAAGTCCCACTGACGGATTCAAAATCTACTACATGATACGAGAAGTAAGATCTTCGCCTTTATGCGTGTAGTGTGAAACTTACGATTAAAAATCTTGCAATTGGGCTTTGATATGATATACCAGCATTTACATCTTGTGTGTGATAGAACACTAACGATGTAAACGTACGGATTGTGAATATATGAACTCTGCCAAATCTGACAAAATCAGCCACATTTTGAAATTTTGAGTTGTTAATTGTTGAGTATGTTGTTTCTCTTGAAATTGTCAGCAACACTGAACATGTGAGAAACAACTCATATGTGTCGTCTATTGTGGCTGATTTCAGGGCTGATTCAGCCCTTTGTAAGATGTCAGCCAACCTCTGGAATGGTCTACCTCTTTTATTAGCCCAAAAAAGGTGAATGTCTGTCTGCCCGTCTTCATTGGTCAATGAGCTGCTGTACCTACGTTCTTTGGGTGTTGGTCGTGAAACTTTGTGAGATGATAACACACATCATACACTTTGTAGTGATGGTAAGAAGAAGGAGGTCAATGGTCATCTGGGGTCAAGAGGGGTCATGCAGTGAAATCACCAAAAGCTTTGAACTGTTTGTGGTTTCACCCAAGTCTTTTCAAATTTGACAAGAATAATTCATAAGGTTACAGGTCATGAAAGTTGTACTTTGCTGACATCCAATGTCCGGTGGGGTCACAAGAGGTCAAATGGTGAAACCGCTGGCACTTTGCTTCCTATTTAGGGAACATTAAATCTGTGATAAAACTTTAGTTTGTGCAACGTACCCATTGATGGGCTTCTAAGGTCAGAGTGGAAAAGTGGTCACCTGGAATCATCTGCCCGGTTTTGCACAATTGAGCCGATCTACCTGTGATTCTGTAATCACGGTAATGTTCATGGGCAAAGGGAATAAAGTTCCAAGACAAAGATTAGGTATCAGCAATCAAACCATAAATCAGGATTCTGGTTCAATGAAACTTCTCAAAATTTCAGAGAGTGGAAGATTGTTTATGAATTTTATACAAAGATTACAAGAAAATTGTTTTTGCAGTCTAGGTTTGAAAGTCTACTGAAAAGCATTCATGCATGGAGTGATAGAGCATTGATCAACCTGTATATAAATATGACATGACTAGATCAATGTTACTATCACTGTACTGAACAAGTTGGCACACATTACATCCTCATGACTAGCATCAATTGTACCCCTGTCTGGCCTGCATGCTATATCAATAAAATGGTCTATGATGTTAGGAAGAGAATGAAAGAAAAGGAAAAAAACTCTCATATGATATCATCCCAAAGAAGGTACATTGTTCACTATTTTTGCTGTATTTTGTAAATTATCGGTGTATGTTTAAAGCGACATTCAGATTTGAATATTACAAGCCAAATTAAATGTTTTATTGGTACTTTTTTTTTCAAAAAATTAAAAATATGTTTCTTTACTGTCTCTCTGTTCAGGCCAGGCTGCTGCTGCTGATTTTAGTTAAAAAAACCCAATTGAGAGCATAAAGCCCCTCCCCCAATACAATTGTAGCAGATTTGCTAGAGCTTATTGAAACTGTGGGGATATGGCCAGGCTTGCAACCAAAGAAACTGCGAACATTCCTCTGTACGTACACTGTGTTCGTTGTCAGTGTGTAAGGTTGATATGTATGGAAACTTCATGCTCTGCCAAACTTTGCGCACCCCTTAAAAGTAATGATTTAAAGACAGCTGAAACAGTTTTATTATGTGTCCTTGTCTAATTAGTCAAATTAATGGTACAATATTGCACAGTAGGTAAGCCTAGGCCTAACTCAGCCTATTCAAAGGTGCTGCCTAATGTTACAAATTTTTAAATCATGATTTTGACCATTCAATGGACTTGTTCAAGACCATTTTTGTAGCCAGCGTATTCACAGGTAATTGCTATAGCTTTAAAGACTTTTGTTATGCAATGATTGTCATGCTAACAGTGTGAGGTGCACAAAGTTTTGCAAGATTGCATTGTACCATTAACTCAAGGAAACCGTTGGCTAAATGAACAGATTTCAAGGTAAAATTCCTGGTAGATTAAGTCAAATTATAATGTAAAGGAATTTAAGACTTGCTAAAGCAGGAGTATTAGATTCGTAGGAATTTTGAATTTCCAGCAGCTAGAGATCTCAAAGTTTTTAAGTAAGATGCGAAAAGTTTTATACATTCATGCCACTCACATACAGTATGTGTTATAGTATTAACATCAGTGTATGGAAAATCGTTGCTTTATCGGTGTCGAGCTTGTTTGTTGGCTGCAACTTTTCAAAGAGGTATCAATTTGAAAATTTCAACTTGGATTATCAAAATCACTGTTTGTTAAGACCTCAACTACTTTCTTATGGCAAGAATGCTCTCCATATATTTTTCATTGGCAAGAATCACTTAGGCAATTTACCCAACTTCAGTTTTTTATTTAACTCATCTATCTCGCCTATGGAGGCTACTTCAAATTTGCCATGCAAATTCAGATTTCTAGTAAATATGCAGAAAATGTGTTAGGTCTCTGTCCCTACATCCTATCTTTACAGTACATACCACACATTTTTCAGTTGAGCTTCTGTGTCATTGATGCTCTTGTTAAGACTTCTCTTAATATTGGACAGTTCAAAACCAATGTGAAAACTTATACCTTGTGCTGACCTTTTCTATTTTACCATTTCTGTCTGTTGTTATTTGCTTTTCTCATATTTTTTACATGCTTTGATACTTTACATGTACTATTATGTAGTTATTTTTTTAGTTATTCTTATCATAACACTTCTCTTTACTTTACACCTCACTTACCTGTCTCAGACTAACAAATCATTCCTGTCTATTATTCCTATAGTACTGGTAGCCATGCTAAAATACATCATAATATCACCTTACCTGGTCATTACTTACCATAGCAATATTCTTCTATTTACTTTACTCCTCACTTCTCCTCACATCTCAGCATAGCAAATGCATGCTCATCTACCATTCCTAGAGCGCTGGTAGCCAAGTTAAAATTTTCAGTACATGTAACACTACAAATTAAAGGATTGTCTACAGAATTCGTAGAAGCTTGTCAGAGAAACAATCCTAAAGGGAAATACAAGGTAAGGAAAACTTTGTAGAAACTTTGACAAAACCTCTGCCCTCCAGGCACATAAGGATGGCAAAATGAGGAGCTATAGTACGGTATTAAAGTGGATGAGCCAGAAGAGGTGTTCAAGGTCACCAGTACTCTAGGTATGGTAGATCAGAGTACATTTGCTGAGACAGGTAAGTGAATTGTAAGTAAATAACCATAAGTTTTGGGATATTAGTGTGAGGTAGGCATCAAATTTCATTTCTCCCACCTAAAAACAGAGTTTGCCATTGCAGTTTTTTGCTATTAAATAATCATTGGCATAATCACTGTTATATCTTCATAATATGACCTTACTTGGTCCAACTTACCATAACAATATGCCTTAATTCAGTTAGTTTATATAATCATACATAAGCATACAGCTTTTCCACAAAAAATGAAAACCACATGTAAAAAAAATCTTTATGTTCGTAACTGTGTGTAGTCCACCCTTACGTAGAGTAATTAAGCAAATGGGTTTTCTGTAAAGTGAAAGCAGCCTCTGTCTGATTTTGTTGATTTAGTAAACTGTTTGTTTATATCATGTGCAGAATATTGTGTTATATGAAAAGTACAGTGACCTATGGATGCTTTCATGTTCCATTATTGATGACATACACCCCTTGAAGTCATGTTCACCTAGCAACCGATATCCAAACAACCAGTAGAAGTAATAATTATATACTCTTCATCATTCCCCTTTCGCTCTGTAACTGTACATTTTACCATTTGACTTTTCATACATCCCACAGGCTAGTCAATGAATGCATTTGTTAAAAAACAATAGAAACTTTTTNNGTTAAAAAACAATAGAAACTTTTTAGATGCATTATTGATTGCCAATTCAGGGAAGTCAATACTGTAGAAGGGATTTCACAATGTGTTTTTGCTTTTAAAGTGATTTGCTGTAATTTCTCGCGTGCCTAGAAATTTGTAGTATTACTTAAAATCAGTGTTACAAAGCCAACGTT
Organism: Stichopus horrens; assembly: GCA_009801055.1. Taxonomy (NCBI): domain Eukaryota; kingdom Metazoa; phylum Echinodermata; class Holothuroidea; order Aspidochirotida; family Stichopodidae; genus Stichopus; species Stichopus horrens. Next base: position 15,256 of record VJOZ01032307.1, read on the forward strand.
AACACTAAAGTGATATCAAATTCAGTTCTGATCCTATTTTTGCAAGTTGAATCTTCCCCAATTTTAGNNGTAGCTCAGATTTTACCATCTTTTACAATCATATGAGGCATGGATGATGAATACCATTATAGAACGTCAACCATTCATCACGTGATGTTACCTCAAAAAGTCATCAGTCTTGAGAAAAAATGATTAGAATGATTTCCAAGTAAACCCTTCTGTAGGGTTGTACATCAGATTAGATCTAATTCTTATTTTATAATTTTCTATGAAAAAAAAACTAGAAACAGTTATTGATACAAAGTAACCAACATGTACGTAAATACAGGAGGAACACAACTGGTCTTATGTTTTGCAAAATTTTTATTCAAGAAATGGTAGTGTAGCCCATGTCTTATAGTGTTGGATCCACAGCAATGATCACAGCAATAAATGAAGGATGGTCCATTGATACGTACGTCTGAATTTTTAAAGCACTAAGATCAATTGCATTCGATAAAGCACTGTACAATCCTAGTGAAAAACTTGAATTGAGAGAATATAAGTCTTTGAAGCACTAAAATCTATTGAGTTCAATAAAGACTGCACAATATCTCTGCAGAATTGTGACAAAAAGGCTGAATTGAAAGCAGAAGTCTTTGAACCAGTTACTTGAAATTGAGGACAGTTTTGGTATGGCTGCAGAGAAGACATGATCACCATGTTCCTTCAGGTTAGCTCTTGAAACAACCAGAGTCGATATATTGCTTGTACGTAAGGTATAACTTGTCGATTGAAAAAGGACAGATCGTCATATTGAATGTACTTTGCAGTTATCTGCTGGCTCTCAGAGTTGATGGAGATCATCAGTGAAAATGATGGGCTATCAATAATAGCAAGTACTGATGTAATCGGTTGAAAGAAGGTTTTGGTTGTCAGATTACCTCACAACCAGATGAGCTATTACATATGTGCTACTGGCAGCAATTCAGTAAAGAAGTGAATGAAATTTATATATTTTTTTTTTAGAATAAATAGTATACACTGTTAGATCATTGTAACTTGAGAAACTGAAATTTTAGTGTCACATTTTAATATTTTATTTTCTAGTGTATTGAAGGAAAACGAGGTGTTTGTATTACAGAGAACAATCCTATTTGTGAAACTAATGTTTGTGGATGTAGAATGATAGCTCATTCAAAATAAGAAAGGACATTGGCCTTAATTGCAAGAAATAATTCTTGCAGATAAAAATTCAGTTGTTTGTTGGGCAAAAATAATTTGTTCACGCAAACTATTCAAAATTCGAATGATGTGTCTTCCATAACTCTCACATACATATTTTTTTGAGGGGATGAAGCTTGCTCAGAGACCGAATGATTTAACAATGATTGAAGTTATTTCCTTTGTTCGCCATCTTGGAATATTCTGAATGCCTTATTTCCCTTCAGAGCATAAGATTATAATTGCTAGCATGGGTGTAATCCCCTCAAAACACTACAGTGTACACTACAGTATGAAAATGTGAAATCTACAAAACAGCGTTCTATGTGGCCTTCGACGGGTGCAGGGTGACCTCGGCCTTCAAAGTGTTTGGTAATACAATGTGACATAACTTGTCAAATTTGACTAGTCAGTTGTGCCATCTTTTGATCATCAGTCCCATGGTTGTATTAAAATATATAATAAGTAGTAAAAAAAAAAACACCCACTTTTTTGCTATGAAGTTTGTAGAGTTCCACAGCTGTGCATTTTGTTCCTTTGTATGTGCCATACATGTTTTTGGACATTCTCCAATACCTTGATTACAATATGTAGAGAAATTTTTCCAATCCATGAGACATTCGCCATTCCTTAGAAATGTGCAGTTTCCCAGAGTTGCTCTTGCTATGTGGTAAGCAAAGCGAGGATTGTGTTTGCATCCACCGATGGGAGTTGTCACCATAGCAACCAGAAGGCATTCATGAGCATATATGCATTGCATCGTGTTTCAAACTCCCCAGCACGAAACTGTGTTGTCATTGTTTTGCTTCAATGACAGCAAGTTGTGTTCAACAGTATCAGCATTTAGCTGCTTATGGCTGCTGCCAGTGGCCTTGGCAGCAGCCATGGATTGCTCGCAGTGGACCAACCGCTTTATGAAGCAGTGACAGTGCTGAACTCACAAACCTATCGCCCACACATCGCAGAGATTTGTTGAATAGCATGTTGTTTGCACTAAACTATAATGTATTACTGCTAATATCAGAAAATATCCACAATAGAATTGTTGTGTTTTTCTCTTTGTCTCTGCTGAAATCTCAACTGTTTGAGGTCTTCTATCTGCTTTTGTGGGTATGTGTGGGTGTTAGAGTGTGTGTTTATGCTGTACGCCTCTGACACAAATAATACTTCAAGCCCTTGACAATTTCAGATCGTCAGAAGCTCAGAAAGAGCTTATAGTTTGTATGTAAGGTAATCATATTTAGTACAATATCCATTGACTTTAATGGATATGAAAATGATTTGGGTCCAACCGAAGTCAAATAGTGAAATCTTGAAGTAGTCATGTCTCAAGATAAGTACAAAAGACACGTTTTTCATCTGGCATGTCGGTGCAAAACATGCCGTAGCTATGGAGAAGCACACATGGTTGCCAGGTGTTGGCCAAAGTGTCAAATTGTGAAATACTATAAGTGTGTCTTATGATGAAGGTGAAGCCAAGACAGTCACTGTATGAATGTAGACAAATTACAAAGAATAGAAGACACTTTTTCAGTGGACCATTGTGTGTCATGGATCTAGGGCAACACAGTAAATTTGTCAAAATTATGACATACAGTGTCAGGACTAGGATTGTTCCTTGAAGTACTCCTTTAAGTACAGCATGTGACTGCCTGTTGTGATGATCTATTGCTGTTTAATATTGAGGTGAAGAATGTCACTCGTCTTCACTGCAGTATTTAAAAATGCTGTAGTCTGCTTGAAAGAAGTCTTTCTCATATTCATTGAAGGAATATCAACTGCAAATAAATTGTCACATTTAAGCTGCTATGCATTGCATGCATTCTGGTTGAAGAAATTAGTAAATTAACAGTATGTCAGAGTGGTGTACTGACTTTAATTTTAAATCCAGCATTTATCACCTATATCGAAAACTCGAGTGCATAATTTAAAAAAAAAACATTGCAAAATGTTAATGAATGTTGGTCCCCATAGCAATGTGCTGCAACATTCTGGTCATGATCATTACACTGCCAGTACAAATCTGTCTCATGTAACCTTTGTCTTTTGCATTTATTTGTTGTGTTTGTCTGATTTTTGATGGGCAAGCCTTGTCTGTAACGCATGTCTATTAATTAATGGAACATTGACAGAGAAATAGTTAAAATAATGGATTTATTCCAAAATGTCACTATTTTAGGAATTAGTGTCTTTTCACAGGAATTTGTATAAATTTTGTCTTATTGAACCATAAGGCGTCTTTAAGCCAGTAGTTAAACCTGCAGTTTTTGATGGCAGGTTGTAAATGCAACTTGCTTTGGGGATTTAGATGTACTTACAAGTAGTAGGTGTCAGTAATATTTCCACCTACATTATTTGACAACTTTAAGGAAAGTGTGATATCAAATTTAGGCTCGTTTTCAATAAAGCCACATGTTCGTCTGTCTCATGTGATTCTGTGATATCCCATTTTGTCTTATACCGCAATTGTTTATCAAAATTCTCATCTTGTATTGTATTTTTCATCTCACTTATAACCATCTGCTTTGACATTTGACGTCCTATTTTTTTTGTTTTTGTTTTTCACCCTCCACAGTTTGTTTTCTTTTCACTTCTTTCTTCAGGCTAATCAAGAGATTGAGATAGCAGTTGAGGCAGAGAGCACTACATGGGTTGCTCTTGGATTTAAACCAACCGGTAACTATCTGATGCTTATCAATTAGCTCTTTTTGCTTGTTCTGAACACTTGATTGTGTGATCGCTCTGTAAATCATGTAAAGATATTTATGCTTCGCTGGCAATTCATTTTGAATATTATGTACACATCAGAAACAACAGCAAAAAAAAAATAAAAAATAAAAAAACAGTTGGCAAGACATGTTTACAAAATCTTTACACAATTAGTCAAAATGTAAATGAGCCTGAATCAGAAGACAAGTTGAAGCATATGAGCAATGTTTTTAGACCTAACAAAAAGAAAGAAAAAAGAAAGAAGTTATTTCAAAATTATTTGATGCAATTATAAGAATAAAATGTTGGTAATAGATTGCAGATTGCATCAAGTCTTGAAATTTAACAGCTAAAGGCCTGTCCACACAGGATGCATTGCGTTCCGATCAGGATACGACATGATTTTTTTCTGCATTCTTCCGGATATGTCACGACGCATGCCTGTCTGTACAGGATGCGTTCACACTACGTCAATTTCGATTCGTCAGCTTGAGATGCATTGTGTAGTTTCCAATGACAATGCATGCTAATTGACAAAAAAAGTGTATTTAAATCGTAGGATACCAAGAAAATTTGAGACTAATTAGATACATCCTAGATAGCCGCCCTTGCCATTGGTCATGCTTTATAGCATTCATCAACACAAGATGTGCAAGTTTTGGGAAAAAATGTAAAATTTGATTTGATTTTATTCAGTAAAACATTCAGTTTGTTACAATCTATCCCAATTTGTACAAAATTATTCAAGTGGGGCTATATCGATGGATTTCAGTCAGTGGCGTACCCTCTCATGGTAGTGTAGTTACATGCAGTGTGTTGCGTTGTCACCGGCCTGGGGGAGATGTCCTAGTGGAGGGGGTGTCCCCTTCTTCCTTTGAAGGCGTTTGAAACATTAGGTGTCCTTGCATGCAATCTGGTGCCACATTAGCTAACTTTGAAGTAAAATTTGTGTTAAAAAGTTCGCATATTTTTAGGAACAAGAACAAATTGGCATCAGTGGATTGATTAGAATGGAAATATTCTACAGTCAGCGTCTATCATTTATCAAGTTGAGTAGCCCAATCGAGTGAAGTTTTTTTCGTCCAGATCGCTTGTGGAGGCGAAGGAGCGCAAGGATTGAGGAAAAGGGCTCGATCCCTTAAACCCCCGAAGCTATGCCACTGATTATACACACTACTTTGTATATTTATATTTTCTCGTGTGCAATGAAATGTCCATGTGCAGCCATGTCTAGTGTCCAGACTTCCCCTGCCTACCGTCCCAACAATGAATACAATTAACTCTTTCCACCACCGAAGTCAATAATATCGTAAGCTAGGGTAGTGGGTACCCAAAGAATCAGAGTCCTACATATACATTCCCAATGTTGTAAAAAAAAATGCCCAAAAATGAGCTTTTCAACTTATTTTATGTTTCATTGTGATTTTAAGCTCAAACATAGTGCCACTTTGCATCCATATCTTGTAAATTGCATTTCATGAAAGAAAAACATGAAAGAAATCACGTTGAGGCATGCTTCTGTTCGGCAATTCTGTTTCTCAACGCACATTGACTTTGCCAAAATTTGACACATCCTTCCAGATGCGACAACTTTTCAGTATAAATCGTGATGGAAGGCAAGGCATCCTGTGTGGACTGCTCCATTGATTTACGTGCAAAGTGATGAAAGTGACATGCCTTGTTGTATCCGGATCGGAAGGGAAGGCATCCTGTGTGGACATGCCTTAATGATCATTCTTCATTCTGCCTTAAACCAAATAACAAACCTAGTTCTCTTTTTTATCATGTGATAATCCAGCCATTAGTGGGACTACCCTTCCACATTTATCTTGTCCCCCAAGGTACATTCTCAGTGAAACCTGATCCTTCTGCTTGGCTCTCCATGTTTCTCTCTCTCTCCTTTAAAAGAGAAATATTCAAGTCAGGTGACATTATGCTTAAAAGTTGTATTTTGTGGAAGGCATGACTTTCACCCATAAGAGAAGTCTTCTTTGTATGTACTGTCATTGTGAAGAACATGCTCCAGTTTGGAAACTTAGGTGAAAGTAGTGCTTGAATATTCTTTGTTTTTCGTGATAATTCTTGACTGTATTAATAGAAATGTGATAGCTCAAGAGATAGGATCTTAATTTCCACAATATTTTAAGGTAAATCTACAATGTATGCAATATAACATTTTTCACCAATGTCATCTATTAAGGTTGTGTAGAGCGCTTCAGCTTCAAAGAAGAACAAAGACATTTTGCAATAATTCGCTGCTGTTACATGGCAACGACAAATTTACATTTAACAATAATTTGCTGCTGTTTCGTGGCATTTTTGTGCTGCCTGGATCTAAGCAACTGGGAATCTTTCTCGATTAGTGACGTTTCTTCAGACAGCAGTATCTTGAGTGAAGGAACAAGATACTAGCATGGATTTGCCTGCAGTGAAACCTTTTTTTTCTTCCATTGGAGAGTCCCTTCAACAGTGAACTGTTCCTTCAAAGGGGATAGGTACTTGTAAAAAAAAAGTTTATGTACTTTTTAGAACAGTGTAAACTTCTCAAAACTGTCCAAGAACATTCCCACTGATCATTTTCAATTTTCTGTGTTGTAGAATATAGTTTAGTGCCTGTGCACCAGTGAAAGAGAAACCCTGTAGTGAGAGTGAACAATGTAGGGCACTCCTTACAAAAGAGTGGAAGCAACCAAAAGCATACCACTCAAGTGCTTTTACATGCAGTGTCTCATAACATTTAACGACAAGTACTTTTTGTGCGTTTGATACATCCCTTTCTTACTGTGGCTGCTAGATATCAAAGTTTCTTGTATTTTTCTCTGAAATATCATCATAGGTTTGACCAGTGCTTGTCAGAATTTTCCAGTCCAGTATCGCACCGGTGTGCCGATCGGTGAACCGGAGAGTGAGCCAGAGGTCACTACCACAGAAGAACCTCCGACCAGTGGCCGGGTGAGTCATTTGTATTGAAATGTGTGACCATTGCTCACCTCAAATGAATGTTGATTGACTCCCATGGAGAGAAAAAGGCTATTCCTGCTAAACTATGGGTGGCTACACCTGCTTGAAAACAATATCAAGTTCGACCAGTTTTAAATTCACGATAATGTTTTCTTTCACATGGTTTTCAGAGTGTGATATTTCGTTGACTTCAAATGATAAATTGTTTAACTTTTGTAAAGTAACTTCGGCAGTAATTGTGAATTTCACTGATTAATGTGTCTGCTATGAAAAATGCAGATATAGTTTGGATAATAAACTCTTTTACTTGTGGCTGCAGGGAGAGAGAGAAAGAAAAAATTTTTGCTTGTCATCTAAGTACTCCTTATCTGAGTTCATGACACAATCTCAGCATGAAGGCGATATCTTATGTTGGCAAACTACTTTGTCTTGAGAATAAGACACGTAAAGGATAAATGCTACAGTAGCTAAGTCACTTTAGCTGTAATGTCAAATATCTGCCTAAGAACAGCTGCAACTGAAGGACTCAGTGTGCACATTTCTTCTGTGCATTCCTCAGCGTCGCAGACGAAGTGCAGATCTCCGACAAGATATTCAAACTGAAAATGACAACCCTTACCAAAGTGACTGGGAATGTGACCCTGATGAATGGCATGGACCAGAGGGGCAACCAGAGGGGCAACCAGAGGGGCAACCAGAGGGGCAACCAGAGGGACAACCAGAACCAGAGGGTGAGCCAGTGTATACTTGTTGGTTTTTGCCTCTCTTTTTGTCACTTTAGCTAATGATGTGAGTTTGAAGAATTTAAAAATATAAACATTTGGCTTCATGCATTTCTCTACTCTTCAGTACACCTCAGGTGCTGTGCAAAGCTGATTTAAACTATGATATAAAGAAAAAATATGCTGCAAGTTTCTAAACCTAACATGAATGGCATAAAATGGTAAACACTTGAACTCCTGTTTTGAAAATAATTCTCATAATGAACGTTAACCTGTGTCTACGTTATGGTTCAGCACACTTAATCACATTGTCTGTGCAAAGAAAGATCTGTGATTTATTGTATTCTCTCCACTTCTGTACTCTTCTTGTTGGATAAGTCTAGGAGTGCTCAGTTCTTTAATTCTCTTATCAGGTCTCTTGAGAGAACTTCATGATTGCATAGTTTCCAGAATGAACGAACGAAAACCTGTATGCTGTGACTGACGGATCAAGTTTTCATTCTTTGTGCAAATATGCCACAGCACTACCATCAGTAATATAGTACTATATGTATTTATAAAAGCACATAATGTATTGTTCAATGTATGTGTGCTCCCTTTTCTTGTGTACGTTGTGATATACACCCACGATCAACTGTTTTATCCTAGTTAATGTGCTTTGTTACTACATTTTCTTTGGCCTGTTCAAGCCAGGTGCTGTGTGAAATGGAACAAGTTTTGTCTGCAGCGCATTTGAGAACCCCTGTGTTTGGTCAATCTTACTGCTAAAATTTGAAGACTTTGGATGGTGTTACTTGTTTTATCCTCATTCATATTCATTTTGTAGTTGATGTTCGTAATTATTTGATGTCAATAAAGTCAAGCTGTGAGATTGCTGTGAACTAGACTTCTCAAAGAGTTCACCTCGGACATTTCTGATATGTGATGTGTAGGTTTGCAAAACACAGAGTTTCCATCAGCAAATAGTTTGGGGATATTAAACATAGGTCATATTTGTCAAATTCCTAAGGCAGATGACAAGACTCAAGACTCGACAAGACTCCTCGCAAAGTTTATGAAACCTGCATAGGGAGCTATAGTCCCCCAGACTGTCATCCAGCACGCTAAGTACCTGAGCTATTTGCGGAAATCAATCCCTATGGGAAATCTGAACTTAGAGGTGGGAAGAATTCATAGATTCTGGGGGTATATTCACTCCCTAGTGCATACAAGTAAAAACTTTAAGCTTCCTAAATGCTGAAATAGAATTGCACCAGTCTGGTAGTCCCTGTCTTATTGGTTGACTCTGCCCTCCTCCATTCCCTCATCCAATGAAGGCTAAAAATGTGTATCAGATATTTGGGGGAATATTGGTGTAGTATTAATTGTCATGGATTAATTGCATTATAGTCATCACTGGAGCCACTTGCAGTGAGTGATAGGTGAGGCTGAATGACGTAAGTGCGCCAGTTTTGTTTGTTGATATTGTACAGAAAAACTGGCAATTTCAAGTTTGGTTACAACTTTCTTCGGAATCAATTCTCATCTGAAGCTAGGCAAGTCCTATCCACCTCTCCCAGCACTTTGCAAAAATTGCTGAAGAGTGTTGAGCTTTACTGAATGTGTATTTTTGAGTCCCCGGAAAATTTCCAAGTGGTTCCATTGGGATTTGATCTGGGGTCCTAGTGGTTTCGAGACGAACACCCTTACCACCGAGCTAACCCTCCACCCCTTTTTAAGTCTACGGCACCCATTATTCCCAGGGGGGTACCGATCCAAGTACTGCCTGGGCTCAAAGTTGGTTGAGTTTGGTGATGATGCATTCATAGGCAGTAAGTTTATGTTTACATTGGAATTGATTGGGTCAGTATTGCCTCCTTTCCCTTTTAGAAGTGTCCTTCTTGCCTTTGTAAGGCATGCCCATTATGTCCATGCATGGATTAAAATATTCTACCAAACAGCTAACAGTGGAGTGTTGGCCCCCTTGTAGGTATATTCAAATGTGTTGATATACATTCTAGGGGGGTATGCATTTGAACTAGTTCAAACTGATTTGTGCTCAAATGAACATTACAGGTGTGTTTGGATGTTTAACTGCTCCTTTGTGGAAAGAGTAGGAATGTCTCACTGGTGTTCATGCAAAATCAACACAGGATCTCCCTGATCTTGAACCTAATAAACTAATGACACAAGGATAGAGAGAATGAAAGTTATACAATTACAGTAAGCCTTGTGCAGTGCACCTATAGGGTCCTTCACTTTCAAGTCTCCTTAATTTTAAAAATAAAAGGAGATTTATTTAATAATGACTCCAATATATTCAGAGAAGGCCACAACTTTCTGTTAAATTTGCTGTTTCATAAGATGTGAGTGTCATTAAAACAGAATCGCTAAATCCATCTGTCAATAAACAATCTCAAAATCTAATGAGTGTGTTAAGCTCTCTGTAACAAGTAATTAAAACATAAAGTAAATGAATTAATGACATATTCTGGCCTTTTTTACACCCTCCAATACAAAATTGATGGCTAAAACGAGAAGAAGAGTGTTCTATATTACTTCTATGACATGTACCTTGTAAAAAGCTCAGTTGCCCACTTTACGTGACTATAGACACAGTTTTTGCGTCAAATTAAAAAGCAGATTTTTCAGTCGACTGCATTGTCCATCTGCAAGCTAAATTTTGTGATATGGTTTGTAACATGTGTGACGTTTCAAGGAAAAACATCTGACTACATCTTTCATGTCAAGTAATTCACCACCAGTGGGCAGTGGTGTTTGACATTGCCCACCACTCCGTCTTCCTGTCCACCACTCTAGGTAAATACATCACTCTCCACCCATTACAAATCTTCCTACACAGACCTATACAAACCATTTGCAAATTATTCTGCTTTGTGCATATTAACACTAAAGGAATGAGTCCAAGAATATTCAACACTAAGTGCTACCAATGATCCTGGAGTGTTCCTGAAAGTTTTAATGAAAATGCACTGGGAACATTGTTAATTGGAGTGATTGAAAATAAAGCAAAAGCTCTTTTATTACTGTTGTTACATCCTATGCATAAATTTTCAGTGTCTGTTAATAATAAGTGTTCTCAATTCCTGAATTTCTGGTTCAGTGTCAATACTGCTCTTGTTCCTCTTGTACTTCATATGCCAATTTTAAATAGGACTAGGGTTATAAAAAAAAATGAAAAATCTACCTCTTATAATGATAAATGAAAATACATAGAATTTGAAAGATTAAAACATGTATCTCCTGATTATGTTCACTGACAGTACATTACATTAGCACTCAGCTGCTACTGCTAGCCTATATACAGTGGGCCTAACAATATACTTTGAATGGAAAAAATGCAAGAAAAAGTGAAAAATTATGTTATAAAAATTTGCGAAAATCTGTGGTTGTAAAATGTGTTAGATGCTATTGGGGTTAGGGTTAGCTGCTTTTGCGAGATCAATTTACTTGGCACTCCAACCTGGCTAGCTGCAACCCAGTTCATCACTTATCCTAGGTTGTCTAAAACGTGTCTCTTCATCTTACAGTCTTTGTGGTTATCATCTTCAGGTGAACCAGAACCAGATGGAACAGGCGAACCAGAGCCAGAAGGGACAGGAGAACCGGAACCAGAGGGAACAGGAGAACCAGAGGGTGAGCCTGAAGGGGGTGCAACAAGTAAGTTTTATGGTACAGGGTACATTAGGGTGCACCATGTTTCAATCAAAGTAAAAGTTTAATCCCCAGGCTTTTGGACTGATTGACTTGTTACGTACAGTAGGGCAAAGATCTGTCCAATGACTGAATTAAGAGTCCGGATTGGTTTTATAATGAAGTTCTCTGGTGCATTAATTCATGTTGCATTATTTTGCTATGCCATGTTTGGTTGTGCACCGTAAGCAGATGCTGTCAGACTGGCAATGGTGTATGTTGCATTAACTAAAACCTATCATGGCTTATATGCCTTTGGGATTACTCCATGTTGCATCATTGGATGGTATGTAGATGTCTACTTCACAGCTTCAAATGGATCCTCATGATCTCTTGGCTGTACCTTATGAAACAACACTTTGAGCTAAATCTTGGTCAAAGTTTCTGGTCTTGGTGGAGTAGCCCTCCGTATAAATGTTGAGAACTACTTTGCAGACTTGCATGCAACAACCCTAAATTTTGTATTTGACCAGCAGATCATCAAACCTGCTCTCCAGCCCTATACTGGTTCACTGACCTCTTTGTTGGATGATTAGCATGTATACTCAACCTAGCTGAGTGGCAGAATAGTTTGCATTACAGAGAAGTGTGATACTCTGTTAAATCCTGCAACTGCTGCAACATGTTCTGTGATTTTAATAGCATGCACCAAGATGAATAATGTGCACAGTAACATTCAACATGCTAAATTTTTATCTACTGTACACATTATTCTGTTTACTATCTGCCTTCTGTGTATCATCTGTCTACTGAGCACTGTTTCATGTCACTTCATGTCTACTGTATACTGTCTGTCTACTGTATACTGTCTGTCCATTGTATAATGTCTGTCTAATGTGTACTATCTGTCTACCACATACTGTCTGGTGTACCGACAGTCTACTGTGTGCAGTCTGTCTACTGTGTACTGGCTGTGTATTGTGACTATCTTTGTACTGCCCGGCTACTGCATACTGTCTTCTTAATGCATACTCTTTCATCTGTGCGCTCTCTGTCTACTATGTACTCCCTGTGCATTCTCTGTCTTCCTTGTACTTTCTGTCTTCTGTGTACTCCCTTTGTATTGTGACTGTCTTTCTGCTGTGTACTACCTGACTACTGCGTACTGCTTCCTGACCCTGTCTGTCTACTTACGTAGTACTGTTTGAATGTGCACTGTCTACTATGTACACTCTGTCTACTGTGTGCTGTCTGTCTACTGTGAACACTGTCCACTGTGTACTATCTGTCTACTGTGCATTGTGTACATACTTACTAATGTGTGGCTCTTTGTCTGCTGTATTTATACCGGTGAACTTTTGGTTTGACAGCTAATATCCATGCCATGGACTGCATGGACGTCATCATCGGTAGTGCCAAGGGAAGGCTCGGAAACATCGGTGACTACTACACCAGGGATCGTTCCACACCTCGTCGGGATGACGACTTCTACGGTGGCACGAATGACCTGACTGCTGGAGGTGCAAAACAGGTCGATGGTGTAACCACCATAGTATTCAGAAGAAAGCTTACAAGTAAGAAAGTGAAGTTTAGTTGCCTTCATGTTTGTTTTCGTTTCTATGTTATTGAGTATTGTATTGAGGCAGAGTGATGAATGAACTTCAGACATGGTGGTAGGGAGAGTAGTCTGGGCTGTAAAGTGTAGCTTATTACTACAACAATGCATCAGATCTGGACTTCAAAAATCTTAAATCTACATAAAAAAATGAGAAGAGTGGTGACAATATCAGTATTTTCATTTTTGTTATTCACACTTAATTTATAAATCCTAGCTATCTTAATATAAATTGTCCCAATTCGATCTTGTGGGGTGTGCAACTCTACAGAATGATCTCTTTCAAACAATTCTTTTCACTCCTATCAAATAAACTTTTTGAGAGGATATCATATGCCATGCTTGCTGGACACTCTGTTTCAGGATTTCACAGCAACTTCTGATATGACCAAGTAAAGTGGTTAGGCTGTTTTGGTCTTAATGTAGTGAAGACTTAGGCTGAATCTTACTCAGACTTTGATCAGAACTGAAACCAATACCACTTAAGTGTGGTATGCAAGTATTAAACATGGGGGGAAGGAAAATGGCTGGTTACCCATCTGGATAGACATTCAAGCTGCTTGTTGGTCAGCACTCTTGGGACTATGTGGATGGGAGTATTGTATTCAAGCAGTTCAGTAAAGATAAATCTTTCCTTTAACATGATGGTGCTATGGTGCTGAGATTTGGCTTGATGTCAGTTTTCTTCCATGTACACAGTTTCACTGGAGGTGAGGAGAACCTGGGGCTTTAGCCCCCCAAAAGTTAGCTACCTCCCCCCAAAAATTGTGCAGACGATTTATGTAAGCTATCATTTATCTTTCTGTTTTAGAAAAGTAAGCTTTTTGAAAGATGAAATGTCAAAGGAAAAGAATGTTTGGATGCCTTTTACCAGGCCTGAGAAGTGCCATTTCCTGCAATTTACATTTTTTTTGGCAAAATGTTTCTTGGTACACTATGCACCAACTGATGGTGGTGCTCCACTTTGATGGTAAAATGTGCATTAGCCCCACCAAAAGTGTCCCAAGAACCTGACATTTACCTAAATTATGATAAAGAGCCATTGAAAGCAAGAGAAAAATTGTTACTCAACGGAGGCCATCGTGTCTTGATAAACAATGGAGAAAATCATGTATGATGGTGTGATTGCGTCTTACTGAACTTATAAATTCAGCTGTGATGGGGATCATTATATGCCAATGGAATACAAAGGTCATCATTATTGTTACACCTAGATCACATGTTGGAATGATCGTGGGGTATCGTTTACTGAAAGGAAATTCTTGAAGCACATATATGGTCTTTACTGAAGGACTCTCACAAAACCTTCATAGAAATCATACGAGACCATCGCAATAAAGGAAGCTCATATATGATAGGGTCATTGCAATTCAATGATCTATGCAATTTGTCATTTGTGCATGACAGGCCTACTGTGTCTTACGTATACCACAGAGTTCTGTGATGAGTTTGTCATGTCTTTAGTCTCAGATTGTAAAAGCATTGTCCTCAGTTTCACTCAGCTCACACATCACTGGGTATGCCAGGCTTAGTTTAATAGTAAAAAGAAAACAAGGTTGTCAAGGAGTTGTCGAACCTTAGAAAAAAAATCATGTGATTCCATCACAGCTAGAGGAAACAGTTGAAATTGACACATTATAATCCAAAGTATGCATTCTACATCCACCATGTCATGAGTAGAAGTTCAGAAACTTAACTGTACATATTCTGGTGTGCTGAATATTAGCATTGGTGTAAGTCACCCTTTTCAACACTTGAATTTTATTTGTCACATATTTTTTCTTTTGCAGCCTCAGATCAAGCCGACCATGACATCCCCTACCGCGAGGGGATGAACGTCATCTGGGCCAGAGGTCAAGAAATTGGTCGAGAGATCCACAGGCCGGCCAGTGGTCTGGAGAACTGTGAAGCAAAGATGCAGGCTGACTACCTTTTCTACCGGAAGGATGAGATCAAATACCACGGCACCCATGGAAGCCAGCGGGGTGTGATACCAAGATTAGACTTTTATGGTGGGCAAAATTACATTTTTTAACATTGAGGGCTTTGAGCAGTGTGGTTGTCAGCCTAATTCGAGTGCTGGCTTGTTTTCTGAGCTTGCAAATGTGCCCCTAGATTGCATGTTCTTTTCTCTGGCTTTCATCATTTTGCAATGTGATTCATTTGTGGATATTTTTATATGCTCTTAACTAAGGCTTCATTTGGTTGTCTTAATCTGAGATAAATGTTACATCCAGATTCCTTCAAAATGTCATAAAATTTAAGTACTATTATTGAGAAAAATACTGGTTGGAATGTTTTTTTTTAATTGTAGTATGAGCGATGGTAGCAATTTACCAGTTCCAGGTGGGGCCGCCTAGCATCGCCATGCATTGTGACATCCCTGATGATCAGAAAACTCATGTTCTTGTAATACCTCAAACTTTTTGTGGATGATTTTTCACCTTTGGTTTGCCCTCTTTTGGTCATTTGATGAGTTATATCTGATGTATGTGTTTTTCAGCTCTACCCTTTGCATACAGAGTAAATGCAAAGTTTGATGCAACATTTCTTAATATTACTTTCTTTCCCCTTGATCCCTTTTAAACATTTTAGCTGATCCAAACGTCCCGCAGTCTGGTAATTGTCGTGGCAGACTGACCGAACCAAATGACTGTGTTGGCACCGACTGTACCTACCGCCTCGACTGGACTTACTTTGAGGATGAAGATGAGGTTCAGTTTGACATTCTTGCTAAAACTGATATGAACAGATGGACTGGTGTTGGTTTCTCTCCTGATGGGCGCATGGTAAGCCTTTAATCACAGAATAAAGAAAGGAGCAAGGAATATGATTCTCTGTTCTCCTTTCCTTTCCTTTCTCAGATATATGTATTCAAGTGTCCAGTGAAGTTAAGGGCAATCAAAAGCTTTGGATTTTCATTTTCTCTCAGTTTCTCAGAGTTGTTCATGCCAGAGATTAGGAGAGTCTGACTGTCTAATAAGTGTACAAGTAACAGGGGACAGAGGTTTATTTTTCACTGTGTAGCATAATCTACTGCCAAGTATGTGATGTGGTTACTGTACATGTAAGTGCGAATATTCTGATGTGGGAAGGGTTGAAATTACAAGGGGTATGGGAAGCAGAAAATTGGATGAAAACCTGTTTTCTTTAACATCATTGGAAGTTTTTTAAGTTTTCACTCAAACCTTCAGAACCAGTGACATCAAAATGTTATTTGTAGGGATGTCAAGAGACTTGACATGCCCCAGGGACAAAGCTACAGGTTCGTTTCCTGGAGTAGTCTCCGTAAACACAGTAATGCACCCAGGAAATAAGGATTAGATAAAGGATGGGTGGTTGGGAATTGTGTGGAGACCGTTAAACTGGAGTTCCTCCGTCAGTTTTTAGAAGCCAGAAATTATCTCTCCCCCTAGCCTCATCACTGTCCAGAATTCATTTGAATTAAACCCGTCTACTTTATTCCTTATTACATTGTTGTTTTATGTGTATTGGTAAATATTTTTGAAGTTTCATGTTGCAGGATACAACTGCTGTCACGGCGGAAGCTTTGGAAAAGGGCTTCATTGTATACCGCTGCTATCAAGCATACAAATGTTTCAATCCCTTTGACATCATATCATTGTATTACTGTCATTATAACATCAGCTTTATTGAACTCAAAACTTGATTATCATTAAAATTTCTGGATGTGGTGAAGACAATTAAGGGGCAGCAAGAGATTACTTTAGATGTCCATTCCGTCATATGAGGTCCTTTTTCTTGTGTTGTGAGGAAAGGAAGGGTGATTCTGGATAAGCTACCATGAATATTCTTCTAGACTAAAATTATGCCCCTTTTTGTGTATTATTGTTGATTCAACAAAAGAACAAGTGGGAGAAGGGGTTGAGCTGAACCTGCCTCACCCCTTGATTGATATCTGTGCCTGAAATTTCCTAGCCTTATAATAGATATTGATCTTCTTGGAAAACCTAGCATGCACTTCCATGTAATTGTTTAAGATAGCCAAATAGCATATGGATAAGGAGGACTTGGTTAGGTTTTCTTTTATGGCTTATGTCCATTTTATAACAATTTGTGTAGGACGGTTCAGATGCAGTTTTGGCTTGGCATGATGGGACGTCTGGGTCTGTGAAGGACTACTATTTAGCGGGAAAATCACCGTCGTTGGTTACTGAAGATGAGCAGTCAAACATAAAAGACCACAGAGTCTCTTACATTGATGGGCAGCTGAGGGTTAGCTTCAAGAGAAAACGTAATACTGGAGACGAAGAAAAGGTAAGAATCTTTTTTACGGAGACAACGCAAAATGAGCGTAAGGTAACCTTGACCATTGTAGATAATGAGTCAGTCCAGGATTTGAAGGCATCGAGACAGGTGGCAAGTTATGTCAAGAGTAAAGATCCATACCGAACAAAGTGAATGAAAGATAGATATTACATAATCTCACCAGGTGTGAGAATCCTGCGGATGTTATCAGATGTCACAAACTGAATTTAGATCAGGTGAAGGAGGTCAACAAGTGATGAAGATGCCACATGCTGCCTTTGATGTGGTGAGGTGTCTAATTCAATGTTTTAGAGGAATATTTACAGAATGTTGATGAGATCAGCTAATAACAACATTCTCTGCCCTAGCTATTCATTAGAGTGTTTGTGGATGGATAAATTCATCATTGCATTTTGTAATCAATCTTTGTATTCATGAGCAATTTCTTTTTGAGGGTGGATTGACCCCCAAAATAACTTGCTTAGCACATACACACTTACTCTGTAAGTGATCTCAACTTCACTCTAGAAGTTTTTTGTGGAATATCACTCATTTCTCCATCAATTTATGTACTTCATTCCGTGGAGAGTTCTCTTGGTGAACAAAAGAATCGCTGGAGTGTTCATGGGAGATTCTTTCCGTTCAAAGGAACGGAACTTTTCTCCTAATTGCCAGTTCTAAAGGAATCCTGTGAGAATCGTTTCCAATAAGAAATTTCTTTACTACTCAAAGAAAGTCTTTTCTAAAAACAATTATGAAACTTTACACAAAGTGATACATTCCTTGTGAAATTCTGCCATCTATTTCAACCTTCAGAATAAGAAACTTGCACATGTACATGAGGTTTTCTTATAGAGCTTTCAGTATCAAGTAGGAAAGAAGGTCTTCAAAGTGGCTGTCATCACAGTGAAGGTTGAAAGTGTCTCTTTTAATTTCAAACTTTTTTTACCTTTCACTTTCACCAACAAAGAGAAGTTACAACATCTTTCATTATGTTTACAGTGATATAAATTACATCACTCTCGCCTGCATTGTTGACACATTTTTTTTTTCTCAGGACGTCATCCTGGACGATGAGCAGTGCATCTTTATGCTGCAACCGATCGTCGGTGGGACATTCAGCAACGGAGTAGCCCGACATGCAGAAACTCCGGTCAGCACTAAGATCTGCATCGGAAAATGTGAAGAAGGTAGGATTTTTCTCATCGTTTGCCGTGTTGATTACAAGTTTTGGATTGGTGCATGTTTCGTTGCATTTGGCACAAGCTGAATGAAGATCCTGTTAAAAAATTTCAGAACAAAAAGTTGGATTTTTCCTATTCTGACACTTTGAAGTAAAGTTAAGTTTGGTCTTACTAATAGCCGGACTGTTTCAATGGTGATAGAGGGAGAAATGTCATTTCTTTGAAATTAACTTCGGTGGTCCCTTTTGTTATGTACCTCTAACTAAGACGACGTCTCCCATGTGGGAAATATCACTCCATCCATCAATTAGTCGGTCATGCAGTGCTCTGCAAGCTCTATCGTTAAGTTTCATCTTTCTTTCCTTCTTTAATATGCAGTAGCACAGGGTGACTGCCCAGAGGATGCTGGATGTGGTGCTAATGGGCTGCTCTCCAGCTTCTTACTTGTTGCCGTGGTGACGCTGATGAAGAAAGCTCTTCTCGAATAGTCGGATGGGTGTCGGAATTTTGACACTTATCTCATTTGCTCAAAAGCAGAAAGATGGTGATGTAGCAAAGCTTGTTTTAAGGAGGGATTTAGATTCACTCCCCAGAAACTGTGCGAAATCTTTGTTTTTTTTATATATTGCTTGTCACATTTTTATGTGTCTATTCACTAAGAGTCTGGCAGAGCGGTAACAGTAGTCAGATAATAGCAACAAGAATAAAGTTTTAACCTTGTTTGTTTCAAATGTCTTTCCAAACTGTACTGGTAACTTTTCCTCTGTCATCCTTTCATTTGAAAGTCAGATTTGTCTTCTCTGTTCATATATATTGTCACAACCATTACATTGAAACTCTTTTGTTTGAACCTCTGTGAATCATGTGAATCACTGCATATCACACAATCAAAAATTGTCTGCAGTCAACTTATTCAGAGTCAGTTTTTAATCGGCAGGATTTATTCTTGCACTCCGTAAACCCACGAAATCTTTTTAACTTCCCTGGCTCAGTGTACTCATTTTAAAAACAGAAAATTTTATGAAACAGTTTAGAGGTTTTATTTCAAAGGATGCACTGATGAAGGCTGTTTGTGAAATGCAGCGTTCATCAGCAAGTTTCGTATTTGTCTCTTACGTGTTTTTGTCCCCAGTGTAAATGAGTTGTTCCTAAGAAACACCCAACTCGTTATCCCTTCACAAAATCTAATGATTGAGGAGCGAAGTTGATTATTTAATGAAATTTGTACCTTTGTTTTGGTTTGTTAGGTCAACATTTCATTGAAAATTCATTTTTCTTGTTCTGTTCCCCTCAAGACAGTGCATAACATGGTTCTCAGGGTCGTTGCTTCACTGAAAATCTCTTCGCAACTTCATTGGATTAATTGCAACTCTTGGAAAATAGTATGAATGTATATGTCTTTCAGTATGTTAAGTAGATTATTTATTCTAATTGGAGCACAAAATAGGTATTTTCATAGTACATTGCTTTTCTGTCAGTAAAGTGTACAAATCATTGAAAAGTGTTATTAAATAGAGGTGCCTATCGTTAGTCTTATCACCTTTACAGTCCATCAGTGTCTTGAAACAAAATGTGATCATTTGTGCAGCAGAAATTGTATTTTAATCCTTACCGAGACATCTTTATGATGCTCTATGTATAGATGTGTGTTTTTAAAAGAAAGCACGGGGGGCATGCTTCTCCAAAGAATTGCAATGGGTTGAGACGGAGTAGGAAAGACAGTTCATTAGTACTTTGTGATAGGGAAATCAAACCAAGGTACCCCTTCATCCTCCCACCTCACTAATCATGTGGGAAAATTCATATTATTGACTATGTGAAATAAATTAAGCATGCATATGGAGCAAAAGGAGCACCATATGCCGCTCTATTTTTGTCCACTTTTTTTCCTCAGTCTCATTTCAAATTATAAAGCGAAAGAAGTTAATGATTAGAAGACAGTAGAAGTATATTTCTTGGTATGTCTGCATAGTACATACTGATTTGATAGGATTTGTAGTTGAAAGTATATTTAATATCATGATACATTTTCGCCTACATTGTTTTTTGTCACTTCATGCTAGCCTAGACATCTTACCTTGATGAATCAGTGGCCTCTGATGTATGGTGGACATGCTGATGGCTGCTTGACCATGTATCTCCTGTCACTGTTTCCTTTGTTATCAGTTTTTATTGTTTGTCCATAAGGTGTTTTATTTATATCTCATCTGCACATCTGGCTCACTCATAGCAACTGCATTTATCCCTCAATTGGATTAATCCTGCCGCTATTGCCTGGATGGCATTTTAATTTTTGAATGCATGAAAGACAATAAGGTTCATGAGGTTGAGTTAGATATGCAGAGAAAGTAGGAACCTCCACAAAGGGGAACACAGACAGCAGTGTCCCTCTCTGTTTGCAATGTCATGTGCATGGCCTCTGCAAACCAGAAATGTCACATCAATGATGTGAAGTTGTGTTTGGGTGATTACAATCCCAGCCATCACTCATTATCTGCATTGAAGAATTTGTGAGTATTCACCTCCTGAAATTTATCTGGATGGCTTTCTGTGTTGTAACCTCAGTGTACAAACATCATATCGTGACAAAAATTGTGTGGAAGCATGTTCCACATGGAAGCATGTTCCACATATTTTGTGGTGGAGTTGTTAAAGTTTTGATGTCCATAAATCTTTGGTCATTGCTTTTGTGTGAACATGTGTACTATGGTGAGGCTATATGTGGTTGGTTTTTGATTCATTTACGCTGGTGGCATTGCACTGGATACATTTTGCATTGATATCTTCACAGCATGCTAGTATATATATGTATTCCATACAGGCATATGCAACCATATCCTGCTCATAGTGTACAAACCTTCTTAGGTGTTAGGCACTGGTGTTGATTCCTATGTGGTTGGTCAAATCCTCACATGGTCTTATAAGCAAACACCTAGGTTCTAAAACTCAGTTTTTGTCCAGTTTGTAAAATTTAGTGGTCTTGAAGTTGATTGTTGTAAAAAATTTGAAATTAACCAAGTATGAATTCATATAGTAGATATCGTCAATGTAGGAACTCGATGAGGTTAAGGTACCAAAACTGGTTTGATGAATGTAACACGGTGAAATTAATGACAGATAAAAAATGGCAAAAATACCAAGAAAAGTTCTCTTGAAATTGGATTATCACTTTTGAAATGATGATTTGAATTACGTTTTGCATGTATAATCTTGCCAATATTAATATGGTTGAGGATTTGGGATGGAAGAAACATCAAATGATCGTAATTTTAAGCCAGGGGTGCACAGGGAAGTCATGTTTCTCCGTTGCACATGTCACGCAACAAAAATGTTGCTGGTGTGTATAGTCTCAATGTGAAAGTATTTGGTGTACACACTGTAGGTGCAATGTGTAGTAAATATGTTCAGCTGACGTGCAATTGAGGTTTTAGTGGTGGATTTTATGCAGATGACAGCGTTGAATATGGGTCAATTGGTCTACATCTTTGAGATCCATGATGGCAACCTAATTTAAGGACAACTGATCATCACAGTCTAGTTCGACGGAGTGCATGTTCATTCCTTGCATGCACAAGCCAACTGTGACTGAACACTCCCGTCGAATGGTAGTGAACAATAGGGAGGGTGAATTAAAATACCAGTGTGAACATAACTTCTGAGGCACCCAATTCATGAGATGCATCAGTTGTTTTTAAATGTTGTAGACCATTAAAGATCGAGACTCATTGAGTTGGTTCATGAAATTCACTACATTTTTACAACCTGTCAAGTTTCCTCAACGTACGTATGACAAATGGTTTAACTAAAAGTTATCCCAATGTGTGACATACAATGGAACATCAATGAATGAGTAATTAATGATTTAATTTGGCTTTTTAAAAAATTGTGAGGAGAAGGTGTTCATATTAGTACTAAGTCCCATGCACACGACAGGTGAGGTTCAAATATTCAAAAAATATTGGCTGTGTTCCTATCTCTTGGATATGAACTTTGACTTATTATGCTAATAGTAAGTATCATCATGTGTTAATACTCTTTTAAATCGCACCAGAGGTATTAATATCAACTCAATGAGCCCCTTTAAGCGCCCAGTGTGGCACATGCATGTTTACGGTTCACGGTCGAGACTGTGCTTGGGGGGACTGGACTCTCCTCTGAGAAATGTTGCGTGAAATAAGTTTGATGATGAATGAGTTGGAGCAAGCAGTTAAGATTTTATCAGCTGCTGGACCCAATTAAAACATTTATGTAAAGATGAACTTTCAGCTTTCCTCTTTCATTATTTGTATTATATAGATATATATTGTGCACAAAATGGGTAATAATAAAGTCAAATGTAGTGTCTGTTGTTTTTTCAATCATTTTTCTTGGCTTTAGTAGACATCTGCACCGAGGATTGTTGGCAACACTGACAATGTAAAGCCCCCCCTTTTTTTGTAAACAGGGAGGGGGTAGCCTGAATGGGAGCTGAGACAGGGTGCTTAAACTTAAATGAATACTGTACATGGATCGCATAGAAGGTTGAAGTAAGTTAAAATCACGATGTTGCAGTAAAAGAAATATTTGATGAAAGAGACATAAGTGGCATATTTCGCTTTTAAATTATCGATCTGTAGCGATGCAAGCCATATTTTAATGTTTTGTTCGGCCTGTTCTAGACTGTCAGTACATTTACATTACAATTAAAGCACTGGTTTGTATTGATCTGTCAGTGGTATGTTGACTTCCTAAACTGCTGTGACGATGACGTATAAGTTGGGCGAAAGACGATTCAATCTCAGTCTTTACAGCTTCCACGATTCTGACGTCACGACCATCCGGCCACGTTTAGTATGACCAACAACGTTCCTTTAATGAATGGGTTACGTTGGTCTGCCGCTTTCACAAGGTGTGGTTTGCTGTCATACAAGGACGTTAGATAGCAAGATATATCTGTTCACGTCATCCGGAATCAGAACATCGAAATAATCCAAACTCGATGATCGGAATAAGTTTTCCTTCTCCCCCTTTTTTTCTTGGGGGGTGGGGACTGATTACTTGGACATGCAATTAATATTGAAACAATCAATCGCTATGAAGTATTCCGCTAGGATCGACGAGGCTGGGAACGACGAGCTAACGTTCATTCAAGGGGTTACGTTTCTCTCGTTTTGACAAGGTTTGATTCGCTTTCATACAAGGACGGTAGCTGGCAAGATACTCTTTCGTATCGTCTGGAATCAGAAAATCATATTCCAAACTCGATAATCATGATAAATTTCCCCCCTTGTCCCCTTTTATTTTGGAGAGGGGAGGGAGTCTTTACTTGGAGATGTAATACTATTAACACCATCAATCACTATGTATTATCCTGTTACGATCGACGAGACTAGGAACGACGAGCTACTCCCAAGGACGCAATCATCTTGCAAGGTAAACGAAACTGCGATAGCACTGTGGTCCTGATATTCTTGTTGAGCACAGTATAAATTATCGGATCTAGAGCGGCATTGGTGTAGGCAAGCCACATCGCAAAAATGTAAAAGGCGTGGTTCGGGTGGATGTCCAGTCGACAAGAGTGAACTATGAAATACGGTGTCCAACAGAGAGTAGAGGTCAGAACAAGCAACATGCCTGTAAAACAAACGAAACAGAAGTTCCTTACACATTTACCAAAAAATAGACGTACGGTATAATTGCTAAACGATTAGATAAACTTTTATATCATTCCAATTGCACGAAAGGTAGTTTTCAAACGTAAACTGTAGGCATTAAAAGAGAGGAAAGTGAAAAAAAAACGTTTTGGTAACCAGAAAGTCGAAAGGCTTAGTGATTCGATCCTTGCCATATGGTTATAAGAAATATGAATGACCCACGTGACGGTTGAAATGAACCACAATTTATTCTTCTTGAAATATCACGTTAGCAAAATGACCTCTTACCATCTCTTAAGACAATAGGTTCCAAAATTGATCTAGTTATCTATTCAATATTTGCAATAAACATGCTAAGTATGAAATCCCTCACTTACCCTTCTTGAGTTACTATGTAAAGTGTCACAAGATTTTAACTTGTGCACGTGGTGACATCAAATGACGTTTGACCTCAACCAGAAACAAGAGGACCAACTCACCATTTGTCTTTTTGAAATAATAGTTTCCGTAATTTTGACCATTTGACCTTTGCTGTCCACCAAAAATAATAAGGATCATCCAATAGGAACTCGGTATGAGCAATCCACAGGCTAGGTATGAGATTGACCACACTTATCCCTCATTTGATGTAGTGTTTACATGTCTTCACAATATGACCTCTGGTGACCTCAAATGCACTTTGACAGCCACCCAAAGGGATCATTCTCTTAGTGTATCTAAGCCACACAATAAATATGAGATGAGTCACGGGTACCCTGCTTGAAATCTTGTATTAAGAATGTTTTCTCAGTTCGACCAATGGTAACCTCAAATGACCTTTGAGCTCCACCAAAAACAGTATGGCCAATTTAAACACTTAGAATGAAATCACTCGAGGTTATCCTTTTTCAGATATCGTGCTTACAAGGCTTTCAGCTTGACCTTTGTTGACCTCAAATGACCTATGACCCCCACCAGAACAATATAGGTCATCTGTTATTATCAACCAACACACCAAGTATGAGATCAGGTAAAGTTAACCTTCCGGAGATATTGTATTTAAAAGGTTTTTGCTGTTTGACCTCTGGTGACCTCATACGACCTTTGACCGCCACCAAAATCAATAGGGATCATCTACTGAGTATGACCAAGATATATACTAAGCATAAGATCATTCACCGTTACTCATCTGGAGATATTGTGTTCAAAGTTTTTCACGCTTTGATCTCTGGTCAAATTGGTCAAAATTCAATTTGACATGCTGAATTTTATAACGGATTGATTGGAAATGTTTGAGAAAAGTTAAAGCAATTTTTTAACTCAGTTAAAAATACCCCAATAGGCACTTTTACACAGTCGAGCATTTGTTCAAATTTTTATTATATCTGCCTGACTAACAGGCCTTGCCTAGTCAATTGTCAAATAGGTCTATTTGCTTTCAAACACTGCTATCAGCCAGTCGCAGAAAACTACGGGAATTAAGCACTTACAAACAGAAGATACTGTGAAGCAGTATAATAGAACTGCAACTGCAGGAATTGTAATGATGTCCATAATTCGAGACACTTAAAGATTTTGTTAAATACACATTTTCCGTAAAGTAGAACAATAACTTATGACAGTGTATCTACTTATGTGAAGGACGAAAGAAAATTGTTAATTTGTCAACGATTTGGAGGTATTCTGAAGGTATACACTTAAAATGCTTACCATCTATGAGCGAAATATTTTTACGATTATTGATGAGTTCTGGAATTCTTTCCGGGAAATGAATAGAATCATATCTTAACAGTCTATTTCGTTATAAACCA
>VJOZ01032347.1:231-12461 GCA_009801055.1 Stichopus horrens
GCGGGTGGCAATCAGAAAACGTGAGTGTTGGTCAACTTGCAGACGGGCATTTGAAATTCGCAGATTTAGAGATGGAAGGAAAATTTAAGTACTAGCTTAATTACTTATACGGGATATTTCATGAATAACATTAGATTTACCTCAAATCTGTGTTGGGAGACCATGCCGTACAACTGATATCTCGTTGAAAGCAGGTCGAAGGTGTTCCTAAACGTCTAAATTGGATGAAAAAATGAATTTTATCTTTAAACGATTATGTTTTTGGATGTTTTTTTTCCGAAAGTTTGTTTCCCATATGAACGATCGTAACATCGATATTTAATTTTTTTATTTCACTCCAATCATTCTATTTTCAATAGTTCAATTAAATTTATAGTTGGCAACAGGTTATTAGACAAGTCTCATACATTGTGTGTGATGGTTACTGAACATTAGTGTGATTGTCACTGAAAATGAATTAACTTATGTTACCTTTGCAATCCTATTATTTTCAGCAATCAGATCCTTTTGATTAGGAGCTTTCATCTTTTTTACGAGGTTGTAAAACATGTCCAGTTTGGTGCCGTATGCTGGTAACATGCATGAGTAAAGGTTCATGCCGAGCCCCAAGGGTTCCTAAAATAGATTGAACAAAGACAAAAATGTGTACCCACCTTTGCAAGTGGACGAACCGACCCTGACCAAAATACCAAATGTTTCATAGCTAAAATTTGCAATTATTTGAATTTAAAACATGTGAAACATAGTTTAGGAGTTTTATTGAATTACCATGCTGGTATCATGACCTTATGGTCATAAAAAGTCTTTACCAGCATGTAATGTAGGCCAATCTCACCTCCGGTGTTGTTCCCCTTAGACACATATCGTGAAGAAAGTGTGCAAGAGTCTCCAAGGAAGCTTTGGCGTAACTGCAATCATGAATATCGTATATCAACGTACAGTTATTTAGAAGGAATGCCCACAGTCCCATTGGCAACCTAATGAATATGGAAAGAATTATGGAAATCGAATGTTGAAACGCGAATGAAAGATTTAACAGCACAGTTACAGTACTATATGTCATTCACCGAAATCTTAATCCTGGAGTATGTAAAGTCCTTAGCAACGTCGCCGGCTGCATTCGAAATACCTTTCTTTGGAAATATACATTGGAATGTAAGGAATACAGGTAAAAAGAAATTTTAAGGCATTGCACCAACTCACAGGTTATCTTTCCATGTTTGAGCTAATGATGGATTATTCAACTGAATAGCCTGGGCGTCAAAGAAATCAAATATACACTTGATTGCGAGTGGTACTTCGTTCCCTTTGGTCACCATGAATTCATCAAACAGCTTTTCCATGTTCCAATGAATGGCATTCTAAAATGGGAAATATTACGTCACTGGTACACCAGACCTGATAAAAGACTGAGTTGCTTATTTTGAAGAAAAGATCCACGACATACGGCAACCATTAATCTCCTATGAGGGTAACTGTGATGCTAACACATAACAATAAGAATGTATGGATCGAAATTGAGAAATGAGAAGAGTGACAGAGAACAAATGATCACTGAGCAAATAAAAAGAATGCAAAATGTGAAAAGCTGTCGATTAAGTTAATTGTTAAATTTTTTAATGCACTGGCAATAGAGGATGACCTGTGTCGATTTGCTGCTGGGTATGAAAACCAAATACGCCCATGATATATGGTATTTTGCACGGTTAAGATTACTATAAAGAGGATTGGTTGGGCTCGTAGAATTGACGTAAGTTTACACCCCACTCCCAAAGTGCAGTAGGTTGATTCCATCAGAGTGTGGGTTACCTAAAATACGAAATGCATGTTCACTAACGGTAGCCTATTGATACGATTAATATCTATGCAACCATACAGTAGAAATTAATGATGAGTCAATTACTCCGTGACAGACCATTTAAGTTTCTGAAATGAGACGAGAAGTGTTGTAATTGCTGTATGTATGTATACCTTGGTAGCAGCAAGGTATGGTAAAAGAATCTCGTTTATTGGTTCTTGTTGAATCTCATTCCCAAATTCGATCCCCTCGGCAGCCCTGGACGCAGGGCTCATTACATCTTTTGACTGTGAAGTAGAAAGTAATATAAGCATTTAAGTTCATTTACAGTATACATATTTATCACTTTTATGTGTTGTTTATTGTACAATTCTTTTTATTTTATCAGAGAAATGCAATTGAGAAGGACATACAACGGAAACTCTTCCCTTTGAAGTAGCCTTCTGTCCGCTAAAATCGGGTATATGTCGTTTGCTCTGTTGTAAATTAACGATTGCAAAATTTCGTCCATAGCTACAGTATTGCCATTCGTTATTCTTGAGAATCAGTTTTCAACTCCAGACGAGCTCCAAAGCCTGTCGCAGTAGAAGACGTGGATGTTGTGTAACTTGTTAAATATGGATACATCCTCTGCAAACGTGCAAAACTTTGCGAAATTGATGAAATGCTAAAGTAAAGTCTGTTACCGTTTTCATCATTTGCATCTCCCCAAAACTTACAAACAGTCTGTCTTCATTTCAGAGAGATAACCAGTCAGTGGTTTTGCAACTGTGGTTCTACCTTGAGTGTCAGACTACGAATGGAGTAAAGACAGCTTATGATCCTTTTAAATTATTGTCTGTCCCGACATTCCAAAAATTTCCGGAAAATGTGAAATTTACGAAAAGTTTCTCGGTTTTTTTTCTGTGTCTTATTCTTACAAACAAGACTGTTTGGATTCCAAAGAGACGACCATACAGCCGCTTTAATTTTTGAGACACTGGTTTTGAGTTGACATTCGTCAATGAAACTCACATCAAAGCCCTTTCTATGCAGTCCTTTCAAAGATTACAAGCAGATGTGGATGAAGATTTCTTGCATGGCCCTCGAAATAAGATACATCACACAAAAGAACTCACTCTAAGCTCTTCTCTTCCCTTTAAGAATTGAAAGTTATCACATCGCAAATATTTAATGGCATTAGCATAAATTAACCTTACTGTTGTATATACTTCTCAATGACACCTCCGACATTTTGTACAAGAAGAAGAAACCAAAACTCTTACAAGGTGCCACTTCTGTAAACGAAGATCTTCATATTCGCTGTCATCCATGGAAATATCATCTAAGGAGTAAAGAATCACACAAGCTCGACATTGGCAATGTAATATAATTGTCATTTTTAAAGATGAAGGATATTTAGGTATCAAGTTACGTAAAAAAATCCGTCAATCAGATTAAGGTTAAGCATTGTCCAAAAGATAAAGTACAAGTGGCGTGGGGTTTGGGGTGGTCTTCATCTGCTACAGTTGAAAGTTCAGTGACTCGCCTTGCTTAACCATGACTATGTTGTCATGATTCTCTGTGCAGCTTATCTTCAAACACTAATAAATTCGCAGCAACATGCAAATTTAAGAATATTTTATTCATTTTAGATGTGTATAACACTATCAGAAATTTTTATAGCTTTCCGTTACCTAAGATAAAGCATCGGAATTACACTTTTCCACTGAGGGGAAAGACTTGCGGTAGGTGGTCAAAGTGGATGGGTGGGTGATGTGCATGCGTATTAAATCCCACCTTGGAAGACATGGTTATTGGAACTTTACAAGCAAAATTTAGAGTGATCGTCTTAGGACAACATTATCAAATTATTTAATTTTTATTGAACTCAAACGTTCCCCAGAGATCGGCATGTTCACCAACATGTATTTTAGTACCAAGGAACAACAGTAACAACAAAAGTGGAACCTTGTGAATGCTGCTTATGTAATTTACCTTCAGTTTCATTTATGTTGTGGTATTCATCATCGTCTGTTGGCGAATGATAAGAACCCGTTAAGTTGTAACGTAGGCGAAAATACATAACATGTCCCCAAACCAAGGATTACATGACAATTTCATGAAGTTATAACTAGATTCCTTTTATCAAAACGCAAACGTTACGTCAGGATAGATAAAGATCAAAATACTTCACGCACCTTTGGTTGACAGAAGTATACAATGGACAACAAGGGCACAATTTTCAGTTCTAGCTTGAAAACATCATCGGTCATCATTTAAAGACGGTAAATGATTGAATAAATAGAAATAATTGCAGTAACAACAATACCATTTAAGAATTACAGGCAACAAAACAAGACATGATTGATTTTTGTATCCTTTCTTTGTTCTGTTGTCTTAAATTCAGTCGCGTTGATAGCATGTAAAGGTTTGTTTAAATGTTGATCACCTGGAACGCTATGGATGTTGTCACTGATGGATTTCTGGTGGTAATTAACTACTATCTAAAGTTGGTGGACGTGGTCCAATTACCAACCGGTAGAGCAAATTTCACAGTTAAAAATATTCATTAAATTAGAGAAACCGCAGTTAAAGGGGGCCTCAGTGCAAAATTGACTCTCGGCCAAATATTCTAAATCATTCGCTTCCTTAGTGTGTGAGAAATATTAGAAGGGAACAAAGAAAGGTTTAAACTTAGAGGGAAATCACTGAGTTGATTCATCAAATTCATAATATTTAGTCACACCTGTTGGGTACTACTGATTNNAAATGGTCAAACTAAGATATTCTGAACATCTGATACACAACCGAAGCAACAATTAAACGGTAGTTTGGGATCAAAATCACTCATTGCTAATCTCTAACCATACAATTTTTACTATAACGTGCAAACCCATTGGAGACTGACGTCTTTTTTTTAATAGAATCATTGCTAATAAGACTTATAAGAGGTATTGGAGTGCAATGATTTCCTTCAAACACGTTACAGATAAACAATGTCAACTCAAAATGAAACCCTTCAAGGTGATTGCGTGCGTTTACAAAAAAGTACAAGCATTATAATTTCATGTTCGAGAGTTTAGTACCTCAATTAATTAATGATACTATTCAAACAATTTGTAGAAAAGTAGGTTTGAGTGGATAAAGTGTACCACCAGATTTTAAAACTTCACGACATAACATTAAGTGTAAATAATAATGTTCTGGTTGGCAGTTTTCAGTCAACAGTAATGTTCCCTTAAAAATACCACTGGGGAGTACACTAGCAATGGATATTCAGTTGTTGGGAGATCATCTTGTATTTATTTATGTACATACGGTGCATCGTGTCACAATTGCCTATACAATGGAGGGACTACGACATGAGCAGTCTGTTTTTGATACGAGAATGATACCTGCCTGCACTGTTGAACATTCATTGTGTGTGTGTGCGGTCTGCTTCTTACAATAAGACCCCATTAATTTTCAGATATAACTTACGTTTTTTACTATTTTATGCCGTTTCTATTACTTTTCAAAGTAGTTTTTCATTCGTGTCATTGTCATTTTTGTTCATTCATGAGTGACGTATTCAGTCCATGAGCAATCTCGCGTGTACATTTAAACTTGAAGAAAACTTCATATCAAACATAATCGTATCCTTCTGGTTTGTCCTTACACACACAACCTCTTTACAGAAATCAATATCACTACTGCATACTGGATTTCGAAGGTGAGGTATTTAATATTGATAAAAGAAGTACCAGCATAGACAGTTACTAGTATATTCTTAAGTAGTTCCGTGTCTCACATGGTAAGGTTTTTTAGCCTGTTAGGTCATATTGCATAATGCAAATAAATGCATCTGTTCCTTTTTGGTGTGATTGTTCTAAGTAACTTTTGTCAGAGCACCAAAGGGAACTAAATGTTCAGTAAATTTTCAAGTTGTAGAAATTATGTGTAAGCTAGTAAGATCTTAGAAGTTCCGTGTTGGCAACAGTTTATTGATTGATGTCATTATTGTGGTCTGTAAGGTCATACTGCATACAGCGGATAAATTTCGTCTTTTTTTACCCATTGCAGCAGTATTGTTTTTTGTTTTGCTAGCATTCGTTACATTGCCGCCAAAAGAAACCAGTGTTACATCACCTCCATGATACATTGTAGCTCCATGCGATGATTACTGAATTGGGAGATGAAAGTTTGGTTTTCAAGTCATTTTAATTAAGTACTTTTAGTTTTTCAATACAAACCTTTTTCGATCAAAATGTGAGAGACTTACCTTTATTGGGCAACATGTAACCTTCTTTATCCAAGGCTGTGAAGTTATGTGAAAGCCAAATGAAATAGAAGTCTTTGAATCACTGTTAAACCGATCACAGCAATTAAAAACCAGCTTTGTTTGTCTCACATAAATTACTATTATTACACCTATCTTAGCACCTGCCAAGTCAAACGTGAACTAGTTGCAGGATGTCTAAAATATAGAGGAAAGTGACGGTTTTGTAAACAAGCAGCAGTAGTCGACTGAAATAACATACAATGCATATCTGAGTGGTTACACGTATCGTTCCTTGGCTAATTAATGTGAATACGTCATGACACCCAAATGTATGTGATACTCAAACGTTTGTTATAAGGATATCTTCTAGTGAGTCTGACATCACGACAGTTGACGGTCTCTCTACAATTAGTGCTGTCGATGAACAATGATTAATATCTTCTTATACTTACACCATGATATACAGCACATAAATAAAGAATAAACAAACCAGCTTCTTACCTACATCAGGGATCATATATTCTTTATCATTCGTTTCTTGTTCTTTGGCAGTCACTATTGTCAATTAAAATGGAAATATTTCAGTCTCTACAAGTATGCTCCATAACTGTCCTTATTTTTCGGAAGCTTTTCACTTTCCAAAATACAAATTGTATTATACTTTAGGATAAACGTATGCTTCCATTATGTACATGGTTGGTACGCTTCATTTGCTTTCAAACATGGTAACGTGGACTTTCTTGAACAATAACTTGATTTTCTTTTTTCTTTTTGGTACATTAGAGAAATGTGGATCATTTTCCTACTCTATGTAGTGAGATGTTTTGCTTTTTTGTTGCCGTTTGTTTAGCTTCAGCCGAGGAGTATCTTGCCTATCTTGAATTTTTTTCTTTTCTTTTTTGTGTGGTGCAAAAAGTCCCGTATGTGCAAAATTTAGGGGTGTGGCTTGATGAACACTTAGACATGCAGCTGCACATCACCCAGCAATGTCAAAAGGCGATGATGCAAATACAAGCTATTCGATCTATTAGGAAGTGTCTCACTACTGAAGCCACTCGGAGCCTACTGTGCGCTTTTGTGACGTCATGTCTCGACTATGGAAATAGTCTTCTAATTGGTGTTCCTAAAGTCCACATGAGTAAATTACAGATGATACAAAATATGGCCATTCGTTGCTTGCACAACCTTAGTAAATATGATCATATTACCTCCTATATTTCATCTGAGCATTGGCTCACAGTTGACGAAAGGATAAAGTTTAAATTGATATTGATAATATACAAATGCTTACATAATCAAGGACCAAAATATCTCACTGACATGCTGATAGAAGACTTTAATACTATTCGCAATCTCGGTTCTAACAGTGACACATTACGATTGGTAGTGCCACGCACCATTTCCAAGCCATATATTACATGGTTGTACCTAGCTGTCATTCGTCCAGGTTATGGGCTAATAATGCAAGAGTAAAACTGAGCCAGTGAGGTATTGGTCTAGGTGATTTTTTTAGACTTTATGAGCTCTTTAATAAGACGATACTATCTTAGTGATTTTGTTCATCATTTAAAGTTTTTTCTTACCTTTCGTATTAGGTCGTTTGGTCGCTTGAAGAAGAGAGACGTATTCATAATCACAACTAGGGTCACTGCAGATGGTGTCTGTAGTCACGAAAAGAGAGAACCACGCAGAGTTTGTGGAAATATAATATTCATGTCTTTTTCATCGCTTAAAACAAATTTCTAACTTCTACGTATAAAATCTTGATCTTGATGTTAAGAGTGTTTTAGTGAAAGATAAAAAGGAAATATATTTTCAAATGTGATTGAAAGTCAGTAGCCTAACCGCAAAGGGCGGGAGGCCCTCTCGTATAGAGCTGACAAGTTCTGTCGAAGCATCTGCTGATCTTGTATACGCATCTGTAGAATGTTGAAAAATACTACATATCTCGTATTGAATGATCGTGCTACGGGCTTTTAATTGACCTAAATCAGATTTTTTTTCGGAACTCTGATGTCAATCATTCCAACTGTAGTTGTTCGTCATATGTTCGTCAAAGTAATATGGCCCCATTCCTTTGATATTTTAGTTATGTTTTGCAACTTCGCCATCTTTCTAACCTCATAAATACTTCCAATACCCAATTCAAATATCCCCAAATAGGGGAACCACGTGTGTGGGTAACTTGTTAAGTGATGACCATTTGGCAAAGTTTCGGTACATTGACTATGTGGTGTTTTCGGTACATTTAACGTATTTTTATCCATGACCACTCCACTTCTTTCACCCCAGTTACGCTACATTTTAAATCCTCATTACACTGAATTTTGATATCACTAATAATGGTCACACGTATGTTTTGAGTGGAAGTTGGTGTACAGGGATCTCGATTATTGTATTAAAGAAAATCATAACCTCACCATCATATTCTGTCCCTAGCTTCTTGCAATGTTCCTTCTGTATCAGTTCTATGCAATCACCGTGATGGATCTGTACAAGAGAAGGAGCATGATGTTATAGAAGTTTACTCAAATATAAATTCATTTAAAAATAATTTTATGGAACATTTTCTCCAAACTTTACTGCATAGATAGTTCAGAAAAGACTATGATGTTTTTCTTACATTCAAATACTCAATTGGAATCTATCAATTGAAAAAAAAAAACATGTTACATGTTACATTTTCTATTCCGTTATAAAGTATTGGTATAAATAGTATGATGACAAAGTCAGATTTACCTTGTAATCCGTGAGCGTCTTCAACTTCTCCCAACCGACATGATCATGAGAACAGTCATCATCGTTCAGGACCACTTTCTCTCTATGTTTAGGGTACCAAACTGGAAAAGAAAAGCTCGAGATGAATAACAAACAATTTTATCACAGAGGAAGATAAGGTGATATCATTGGATTGTGTAGTAGCAATAGTATTTGGATCAGTAGGTGCATGGATATGTCATTGTTGCAACAAAGAAACACAAACGAACGCACAAAGATCTGTTTCTCGACACCAATTAAAGAACATTTGTGCTTGACCCTTCTTCTTTGAAATATTCTTACCAAGGTAGAACGTTTCTTGAAGAGGTCGACTAGAGTACACTTGACTGAGATAAAAGTGATCCAAAATTTTGCTTTTTACTTGAGTGATGGTATCCACAGACAGGAACCCTAAGGCTACCATCTTTTCACTTCTAGATTTGAAGAGAACCTGTAGGGTCTGCAGTCCGATAGAAAATGGTGAAACAAATAGGTTATTAAATCGTTATACGTATGAATTGTGCACAACAATCAGTTTTATTTACTACAATCAAAGTAGAAACATAAAGCTAGTGATGAGGGGCCTTCTGTGGAATAATGTCCTTGTATCATGTCAATTAGAATTTCATTTAACAGACGTACGGAATGTACAAAGTTTGGCCTCTTTTACTTTGACAAATGGTTTATAAAATGTACCATATTTTACCTACCATTTCATCGAAATCAATCTGCGACTCAAGTAACGTTTTTTCATTTATAGAAAATTGTGATTTGCCGGTAACTGCATCAACTGGACCCATCTCAATGGCAATCTTTGCAGCATAACTGAGCTCCTGCAGCGATTTTCCAAGCTTTTGCTATAACAGTGAGCGTTGTGTACAAGGTAACAAGAGCAAATAAAAGAACATTAGAAATTCACAATTGAAGTGTTATATTTCGATTATTTTATGTTTTATAAGGTTTTAATGATGAAAAGTTACTTCTTTCTAACGAACACAGTTTGGAGAAGTCTTCAACTGTCAGGTAACCGTAGACAGAATCTGGCCCAAATTTGGCATCTTTTTAAGTCTGACAATTTGTCATTCTGAAGGATGAAAATAATCCAATTAGTATTTCAAATTTTCCGACTATCATAGCTAGTCTTTACTAAGACATGAAGAATCAAGTGATATTTCAGATTCGAGAAATTTTTCAGTTCCAATATTTCACCTATTGTTATGTCATAAAATGTGTTGGACTGACATATGAAAATTTCAACGGGTATTTCAAATTTTCCGAGTATCTTTCGTTTGACATTTTAAGGGGGAGGGGTGGCACATCCCCACCCCCCTCGACGCATACATGTTCATTTGGACCAAACCTTTCATGGTTACACTCTGTTGACAGTAACATGGGTACACGGTACATGCATTTGCAAGATTAAATGAAACAGTTAGACTCCTCTCGGTGCAATCATTATACTAAACCTGGCTAATCTGGGAATGGACGTCTGTTTCGGAATATAGCTCGGCCCACTAGTGGACGTTGGGTCTATACTTGCATCATTAAAGCTAAGAAATACATTCCTGCCCACATAGTCTAGCGTAGTTGCAATACTATCAGACTGTGAGATACAAAATCCAGTCTGCAGAGAACTGTCGATTACGCCCTCACTACTTGGTCTAGTGCACCTTTAATACGTCAATAACTTCAAACGGTCACGCGAAATGCGTTTTTAACAAGGAGAGAATCAGTAAAAACGAACGAACCATGTAGTCATAAAGACTTAGAGACAACCAGTTTGAAAGCAGCATTTCGTGGAAGGTGTCTCCCCTCATATGTGATTGTAAGAAAAAGAGGAAAAAGAGTCAGTCACGTTTTTTAAAAATTAAATCATTCATTATTTACAATTTAAATATGATTCATGACGATACTCTGATAGAAGTGCAATAATACCTCAGTAAAACATAAATCGCTGATGCAATTTTATAATTAGATGACAAAGACTGTTTCCAAATCACTTGATAATTACTTTACATTGAATACGTTTTTTCCCTTGGAAACTACAAGGATATTTTGCCAACATTGTCCAAAATGGTTTATAAAGATTACTACTTCTCTTAAATGGTGCTTCGAATTCATTGCTACTTCTGCATTTGTGTAGTTTTGAAAAGATTCTCTGCTGCCACTTGAAATGCAGTCCTATGTTTTTGTTTGAAACAACAGAATGAAATATACTTCTGTTTCCAAGTATTATGTACATAAAATGAAGAGTGAAAGCGGTGGACAGACGCAAAAGCTTCATAAGCTTAAATGAGCAGGCCACACTTACAAAATACCTAAAATACGACACAGAAACATGTGATACCACCGCTATTCTTCACCACACCTCCCATCTAAATTGAATACTTTGAGACTGCATCTATACTTTTTCCATGTGAACCTAATATTGCGATAGGACACACGCACACCATGTAAGCATGAATAATTTATGCAAATGGTATAAATGTCAAGTGAAGTTTGACCTTGACTTTTCTCCATTTCTGTCGGAATTTCAGGTATAGATCTTAATATGCATTACTGATAATCTCATGCTTTACTTGTTTTAAAGTGATAACCTTTCTCTTGGAAAACCCAAACAATAGTTGCAATTAAACTCCCAAGCTAAGCTCTTGAATACCTTCCAAATAATTCTTCAAAGTTAGATGTCTTTTCACTTTTCAGTCGTCGAATGCTAATCTCTATCAGGCTTTCGACAAGTCTGTATAAGTAGGAAAGTAGACTACAAGAAGTTACATTTCACACTTTCTAACCGTAGAAAGCTGTTTTAAGAGAAAATGCAAAAGCATTACATAATCAGCAGTCATCTTGCCAAAGTTTAGAATAATACCGAAATAACGACGGAATAACTTTAAAAAAGACTCAAGACCCCCCCGAAATCAGAGTGGCAAAAGAGATTTTGTCACATATTCCTCAAACAAAAACGTAGCCAGTGGATAAAACCCGACAAAACAAGTATATCACAAAAATACTCTACAGTGCCACATTGTTTATGCACGTTCAGTGTTTTTTTTAACGCAACACTCGCTTATGTTGTCTTCCGTGATAAATGTCTTTACGTGGTACAACGGAATTATAAAGATCACAAAATTGTACTTACTTCGTTACAATAAAGTATCTCCCGTCTAAGACGAGACACATAGTAAGGTGAGATGCAATATTAGCCCTGGAAAGAGTGTATTTGAAGATAATAACCAAAATCATATGTCACTTTTAATGACAGAAAATCAGAAAGTTAGAAAGAGTGATCACTAACACATAGTTGCAACTTATGATCTGCAAAGTCCCTGACACAACCAGGAATCCCAAAGTCTTCTTGCTACTGATATTTCTTTGTTATAAATGCAGGACTTCGTTTTCTACCTCACAAAAACAAATCCGGTGCAGTCACAA
>VJOZ01032353.1:0-21620 GCA_009801055.1 Stichopus horrens
GTTACCCTGTGTCTAGAACGGGACGGTCTGAGCCATTGACAGAAGATGCTTAGATGTATGAAAATCATGGGAATGTTTATTGTAACTCTACCCGCCAAATCCAATCATGCTTGTCAGAGGCCATGACAAATAGGCAATGTACTGTAAGTGTCATGACGTGTCCTGCTATTGGGCAAAGGAAAAGTCACGGAAACTTGACAGAGACCTATGTACTACGGAACTGAACAGATTTGGCTGGAGGGCTATTCTGTGGTCACACTAGTAAACAATAATTAAATTTTATGGTGGGGCTGGCCAGCTTATCTGCCCTGTGGGTCACAAAGACCACCTGAACTATCACCTATCAATATTACATTCTGATACTAGTAAATTGACATGCAAATTGTGCTTCATAGGCTGGGATTGACTATATTGCCTAATCATCCATGAAGTGGAAAGATTTTATCAAAGATAAGGTTAGCTAGAGAAAAAATCCTGCTGTATTCTTTAAGGATGAATTAGACCACTATGCAGGAAGTAATTTGATTACCCCACAAAACCTTGCTTTTGACTGGGACTTGGGTGAAACAATTATTAGGGTAAGGAATTTGACATGTACAAGGTGTTAGATAATGATACATGTATTAATCAAGTTGATACTAAACTAGTTGCATATGAATGTACAAATGGTTAGGTTCATATCTACAACAACATCACTTAACATTTCCTACACTCAAAAAGAAATTGTAAGGATTGACATACATCAGAATGAAACTCTTAATTGTCATTAAGAACACTAACTTCAAGAAACAGAAAAAAGAGAAGTGGACGTTCGCTATATCTGTTCACGAAGTTAGTTGAGGTAATGGTTGTTCTCAAAGTACATTCCAAGTGCAAGTCAGTCAATACAATACAATACGAAACCTAAAATTTATACTGAATGACTTAGCACAACTGCAATGAAGTTCTTCAGAGGAAAATTAGTTGAAGGGAATTCTTGCACCACTATGAAATGTAGTGGAGGTATAGAACAGTGGGGGAGGGGGACCAAAGTGTAATTCAACACACTAGCCTCATAGTTTGAACATGCAAAAAGTTACGACTGCAAGTGTGATCACACAACATCCAGTCTTGCAATGGAATAAACTGCAACAGAAACAACTGAGATAAAAATAAAGAAAGAGGTCCTTCACATTTTCAGTCATCCCCATACCCATAATTGTTTCCCCTCCTCTAGAAGATAAGTGAAAGAATGAACTGTATTGCACCCCTTTCTTTCTTCTGAAGTTGTCAAGTCATGACAGTGTTGCTTCAACAATTCTTGAAGTTGCCACATAGTACTCATTCAGACAAAAATAAAGGAAATGACACACCTGTTAAATTCAGTAAGAGCTTAAAAAGTGCTTGAAAACCTTTTGATGTAATATACTTCGAGACAGGTGCACATACTGATCAAAATTAAAGCTGATTATTTCTTGCTTTTCTCAAACTCACATTCACAAATGTGGCATTGATGTAGTCGTTATCACCAAAATTCCTGTCACTTGAAACAAATGGCCGATTCTCGTCAGCTGGAGAGAGAGAGAAGACAAGAATCACAAACAGGAGGGGTTAGAATTATTGGAAAAAATCATGATAAAATAGTTAAAAGGAACTATATATAGGCCAATGCTTCTACTTTTTTCACTAGCACTTTTCCAGCAGGTCTTATATGTCAAGTGGCAGCTAAGCAGTTGCAAAAGCAAATTTTAGTTCCTTCTCATTAGTCCCAGGCACAGAAAACTAGACAAAAATTTTTGGATGGTTGTCATGCAAGTAATGAATAATGTTTTTGGTGGAGCACCTAGACATGTTGTTGAAAAACTGGAGATTCAAAGTTTGTGCAATTCCATGAAATTTTAAGAATAAAAACCATCTCCTTTCAGCTATGATGACAGTAAGCCTATTTAATAACTTTACAGCCGTTACACTGATGTAGCCCTTTTTGTAACATCTAACTCTGTTTGGTGAAGTTTGACAAAGTTGTGACATGGATGCCAACACAGTGTCTGGTATTGCACGGGTCTGTCCGAGGAAATTAAGATATTGACTTCATGAAGATGGGAGTCATCTTAGAAAGTCTTTGTACTGCATTATCAATGAAACAAAAGGGAGACATTCAGATGCCAAATTAAATAACAAGAAATAAGGGGGAAAAAATGAAAAAAAAAGTAGGCAGACACCACAGCACAAGGAGGAAATGATGGTGGTGATGAGTTGTGGATGAATTTTGCTTGCGCGTCAATCTATGATGGCATGAGAACCGCATTTTTACAGTCTACCTTTACAAAATTGAGGCTTGTTAGGTTCATGATAAGCATATCACATGGAGAAGCTACTTCAGATTGTTTCCCACTGGTAGCAGGTATTAAGCACTATTCCTTTAACAACAGAAATCATTCCCCTCCCCTCCAAAAAAAAAAAGTTCTTAGCCTTTTGTACAGAATGGAAAAACTTTGTTACAACATTCTTGAAGCTGCTTGTCTCTGAGGGTTAAATACGTCGACTTACGTGGATAAATGTCTGGAAATCTGTTTTTGGTAGCATTTTCTGAGTCTTGTCCGACCGAGCATTTTATGTCCACCTTTCTGGACAGTTTGTTTAACAGCTATTGATAGAGGAAGAAAAGGCATACAAGAGAGAGCAGATCACGAGAGGCACATAGAAAAAGTACTGGCAAGCTTCTCTCTTGTTGAATGATTAAGTGTAAACTACATTAGACCTCAATGGTAGGAACCATACAAAACGTTTACTTACGATAGATGATTTGAACCCAAGGACAACTGTAGGTGTTTCAAATGACCCAAGGAATTGATGTTTGTATTTCAAAATGTTTAACAAACTTACTTAAGGTATAGGTTATAACACGAAACAATTTTCACCTCAAAAGTAGAGATTCCATAAATCTGAGCGTACATTTATCTATCAATTATGCCAAAGATAAAATCAAGAAAAACAGTCACCAGTCACTCAAAAGTTACTGAATAAATGACAAGAAATTTCTTCAATACTACTTTGTTAGTAGTATACCAGTTTGGATGCATGCTCTATTAAAGCCAGAGAAACAGG
Source organism: Stichopus horrens (assembly GCA_009801055.1). Lineage (NCBI taxonomy): Eukaryota > Metazoa > Echinodermata > Holothuroidea > Aspidochirotida > Stichopodidae > Stichopus > Stichopus horrens. Next base: position 3,088 of record VJOZ01032353.1, read on the forward strand.
GGTCCAGACTGAGAGTTCAGTCAAGGACTATTTATTTATTTATAGCAATTTGCTCATTCAAGAAATTGACTAGTTGCACACCTCAGCCTTGCCTGTAGCTCACCAATTTTAAATCAAAACCACGTCCTGACTAGATGGACTCTTTTTCCCAAGATGGTGATACATGAATTTTGATGTAGAAATTAAGAGAATTTATATGACAACAGTAGAATAAATGTTGACTGTGTATGCAGAGTTGCCATTGCCTGTTATTTCACTGTTCCTGATCAGGCCTTCAAAGATGCAAACTGCAAAGCTGGCTCTGCTTCTTCTCAATGCACTGGTTGAAATGTCTTTCTCATCTGCATCAGTTTGTTTTTGAAGTATATCCTGCTACTGTCTGAAATAACTTAATTTCATTTTTCATTTTGCTTTTCACTCTCTCTTCTCTGCTTTACATACCTGAAATTCTTCCAACAGAGTTGCTCTCTTTGACCTTAAATCCAGGTTCTGTAGCAGACCAGATGGTATCTCAATGTGGCTGGTCTGGTAAACTTCTGCCAGGGCATCGCACAAGAACTGATATTGAACCTGTTAAAATGGAAAAGTCACATGATAAAGATGGCATTCAATTGAACTCAATTCAATTTGTTTATTCAAGAAAAGAACACGGAAAAGAAGAAGAAAATAGTAATAAAACATTGCATGGAAAAAGAGACAAAAATTTTGTCATTTTTCCCCCACTTCAAGGAAATAGTACATAGATAAAAACAACAAAACAATTACAAACAAAACAACACAATAATCAAATGATAGTGAACAATTCATGACTACTCTCTAGTAGGTGAGCATTTTAAATATATATATTATCAATAGGATGTTAAGCTGGTTTACATGACACCACATACTTAGCCTCTGAATTCAGCACTTACTAATGTACATACTGTACTTATATCAGAATAAGAAATATGTTGGTGTCATTGGTAGAAAGAACAAATTTCATTATCTTTGAAACAGAGCAAATATCATTAAAATATAATATGAATACTTTTGGTCCTAAGATTGACCCCTGTGAAACAGTACACACAATGTCCTTGTGTTAGTAAATTACATTCTGTGGAAAGAACAAACAGACCAACTTAAGTGCTTCATAGGAGCTGTCAAACAGTGGCGATGATTTTAAAGAGCAAGGTTATTTATAAACACTGCAGGGAGAGACCTTTAGGATGATACACCTTGCCTTGACATGAAACAAGAAATTTCAAGAAGATTCAATGAAACTGATGACTGTGACATTTTAATTTTTTTTACACCACTAATTTCAAATTTAATGATGATTTAATGATTTAAACTTACTTCACATTTAATGATTTTTTTTTCCACACAATTGGGGTCACCTGTCTGATTTTCTGCTGATTACTTTGGTGAACAATTAATGACTAAATTGACAGGTGTGTGGATTCCAGGCAATATTAAGGTACATTTGCAATAACCACATAAAAAGTATACCAAAAAAATTAGAACAATTATATTACAAATCACAGGACCATGGCAACTCTTTCATTGTTTGCTGGAATTATTGAAACTAAAACAAGGCAGGGCGAGTAAATGGAGGGTACGGCAGCAGGTAGGGGAAAAGATCAGGGGCACAAAGAGTTACAACAAAAAGTTTATAGAGTGTGTGTTTTGAATGCTCAGTTCCCTTCTTCCCTTAGTTCCACATCAGCAATGGGGAGCTGATGTTTCATGAAATGCCATGAGACTGAGGAGACAGTGTGCTAACAATTCCTATCCATTTCAGGGGGAGAATTTCAAATTATAAATTTTGAATTCAGCACAGCAACGTCCATGCATGCAAAACATCAAAAGATACTTGCATTTGTTGCTTACAGTAATTAACATTTAACTACCAACATGCTGATTGATATTCACAATGCCTTTGATTTAAGATGGTATTTACTAGAGATAGGACAGACAGAACCAATTCTATTTTTGTCGGGGGGAGGCGGACGCAGGAACTTACAGGTGTTTGCACCATGTTGATTCTGTTTTTCCTCATCTTCTCCACAAATTCGTAGACATTAATAGACTTCCTTGACTTCAAAACATCCATCAGACAGTACAGTGCGATGAAGGTACCGGTCCTGCCGATTCCCGCACTGCAGAGGAAAAGTTGGGACTTGGTCAATCGTGTTGTTAAAAGGAAAATATTTGCTAACTAAGGTCATCAATTTCTATGCCAGGGAAAATGATTGTTGAAACACTAGCTCTTGCTAACAGACTTTTGAAAAAGTCGCAGAGAGTGAATTTAAAGAATGCAAGATGTATACAGATACTTTGTCACTCTGTAAAAGATTCTCTTGTCAGACATTTGGTTAATATTACATATATTCAGGCTCATGGTAAATAGTTCTGTGATACAGGAGATAAACCTGAATTAGCTGTGCAATCACACCTAATATTGCCTTTTGGGATTCATTATTAAAACAGAACAAAAAAAAAAANNGAGATTTGAAACATAGGGTGCAGTCAAGAGCATTGGGCCCTGAATATTAGAGACCAAGCAATGTTACTACTGAGCAATTTCACTCTGGTTGAAGATACACTCCACATTTTACATGCAAGGCAGGAACATGCAACCAAGTTTAATTGAACTATAGAATGGATGCATTTAAGTTCGACTTTACGATAGTTTTGATGGCTCCCTGTGATATTTCCCAGTTTAGTTTTATTTTCATTTATTTATTTGCTTTAACAGTGTTGCATCTCTCATTTCCTTTATCGCATTGACGACAGAACAATTGCCATTACACCATTTACTTTCTTTTCTTAGGGTTTTCTTTATTGATCTCACTCTTTTATCATTTAGTTTGTGGTCAATTTTTCTGTTTATTGGTATTTTCAGGTGTTCAGCCAAACATTTTGTTTCCTGTTTCCCTTTCTGTTGATTGTTCACTTGTATATTTAATTGAGGAAATGCTGACAGGTTTACATTCAAGCAAACATAAGGACTTTTTTCTTTTGGAAAGAACAGGGGACAGCACTGTGGGAACCTTTGAATAGGGGATGTATGGGCGGAAGGGTAGGGAGGAATGGAGAGGTGAAATAGAATGATCAAATAGTTAACGGGTGGACTGAGTATATTATATGGACAGGGTGGGATGAACATGTGAGCACCAATGGTAGTAAATTGTGAAATTCAAACTGAAAATGATGGCAGGGTGAAAATATTCAGAATACAAAATTTGTGTTAATGACATACGCAGCAACTTCCAATGTGTTAAGATGTACAGAACATTTCGTTTCCACTGGATCCAATATTCACACCCGGTTGCCTGATTTCCGAAGTAGTAAAATGTCATCTTCGGTTACTTTTTGAGTCTGTTGTGGAGTCATAATGTGACACCTTGCTTAACATGTTAACAATGCACAATTCTCACCGAAGGCATAGTATATGCTAATATGATAATGAAGTTGGTCTTTGTAAGATATATGCTGAATTTTATCCTGAGTACAGAATATGTTGATGAAATTTGGAATCCAGGTAGCCATTTCAGAACTAGGGTCTGACATTGTTGGTTGGTTGGTTGGTTGGGTACCCACTGCAAACACTAATAGGAATGAAATGTTTCATCATCTACACTGAAAAGGATCACTTGCAAGCCAGGTTTTGAATGAAGAGCCAACTGACCTGTATGCATCATTGTCTCATCAGCTTGAACCAAGAAAGTTAAGAGTGGATGTTTTCAGTTTTCAAGTCTGCCCCTCGTAAAATGACATGCAACCACTTACCTGCAATGAACCAGAACTGGAGCATTCTTGCCCTTGTTTTGGGCTTTGACTTGTTGGACCAGCATGATCAGAGAAGTTGGTTCCCTGGGCACGTCCATGTCGGGCCACGTCGTGAAGTGATACTGAGAGACAGTCCGCTGTTCGTCATCCTGAATGGAGACAGATCATTGTTTTTATGTTGCTTGGAGCTGTTGCGGCTAATGGTACATCATGCTATTGCGTAGCACTACGTGCTAAGCCTGATGCGGAATTTTTTAGCAAATACCGCCAACCGACGGTCTTTTGATTTCATCAATACTGAGCCTGCTAGATAAGGGTGTTTTGATCTCACTTGTCTGGTCACTCCAGCTCATCTCAATTTACAAAACTTGTGATTAAACCCACTGTGCTCTTACTAGAGGTTGTTCTCACCAAGACAATGGACTGTTCTGTAGCAAACAAAGGCAGCAGAGCTGCTTAAGCACACTGCCAAGTGAATTGTGGGCTAATTAATTGGGATCATCTAGCTTGTAGCGCATGCTCGATTGGACTATTTAGGGAAGACAAGCATAAGGTGCAAACTCAGTGCGCTTCGGAGAGAACTCATCATGGAATGAGATCAATGGCACCTAGGGAGAGCTGTAATCATTTTTAATCATTTTATCTAACCCTCTTTTGTTGGCCCTTCCTCATGAAGCAGCTGCAAACATGTCATTATATGTTTAGAAATTTATTTTTAACTCTTTTAAGTTTTTCCTCCATTTCCATGAACAAGTTGTATCACAGCATGCATCACATGTCAAGTTCAGACAAACAATGAAAAAAAAAAAAGGAAAGCATGTAACCTAGGGATCATATGACATAATGAAATCATTATCCACTAGCTGCTGCCATTCATCTCCAACTGAATTTCATTGTTTAGCTTCAATACAAAACTAACGATCAGGACGGAAACCACTGACCTAGAAACAATATTGAGATAGTATATCAAAAGTGTCTCTAGCACACCTAGTCTATCATTAAAATATGCCCTCACAGCCTGACCATGAGACTTTCACATTCACAGGCTTCATTAATGTTTGTTACAGTTGGTTCAGACGAATCAAAACTTTACACGCAAAATTAGCATTTCACAAATGACTCAAGCTACGTGACGTTCTGCATTCTTTCTGCGAAGATTTACCATAAGCCAGGATTCTTCAAAACTTGATCACTTGTAGGGATGATTTGAGTTTATTACATTAAACCAAATGATGGTACAGTGGCTGCTATATCAATTGATCATCATAGTTCAAAGGTCAATAAGACATAAGAGTCAAGTGATGAACTGGCAGAATCTACAGAGATGTCCTACAGTTCCATCAGCGCTTCTTGAATGTGTACAGTATGCCCCCAGTTGTCAACATTTGGTGAATGACAGGGTACTTTTCATGAAATATGAGCTGGTCATGAGCGTGTGTGCTTGTGGGACGAAAAGAAAAGACTGAATGTGTAGAGGGCCTGCACTTGTCTTGGCAGCAGATGTTCACATTCAAAGAAGCAACAGAATCATGACAAACCTTAGACATGGTCATTTCTCTCACAAGATGGTTGGCACAACTTTCAGTTCCAGTCCAAGTTACTGTGATTTGTCCCCATTTCTTCTCCTTTCCCTCTTTCTCAGGCCAATATTGAGCACAGCGTTCCTTTGTGATGAGGAAAGTAACATTGTGGGAAAGTAGATTGTTAACATTGGTAGAGTCACTGTATACTACCCATTGAAGTTAAAAACATATTTGTTTCAACAAAGTATTAGGTTTTTGATCACTATTAATCAAAAAGTTGTGTCATGGGGGAATACTACCTGAAAGCTATCCAGAATATATGAACATATAAGTAATTAATTCAAATATTAAGTTGGGAAACTTTCACCCTGTCTCTAAATGCCAGCTGAACTTAGCATTTCAGTCCACAAAATATCCATTGTTTCATATAATCATAATGTGCAACTTGGGAAATATTTGTAAAGAACATACCCTTTTTTTTACAAAAAATTCTGTAAACACTTGAACAATAATCAAATGCTCCATGAGGTGTATACACAAACTTATATTCATACTTTATGGCTACCACTGAATAGTTTTCGTTTTGAGCAGCCGATTCAATGGTCAATGTTTTTATCAAATCATTGGCTGTCATCTGATCCAATCCCATAGTTTTGCTGTGAACGGACGGTATTACAGCATTTTTGAGACACACCTGAGCACATGCACATCCGAATTATGGAATTTTGAACATCAGCCAACAGATGATCCATCACTTCAGGTATAACACTATCATTTTCTTTTTAACTCAATTTTGCCAACTCATGAGCAAATACCACTCCTGCATTTTCTTCACTGTTGTTGTATATTGATTCACAATACAACCCAAATGTTATAGGTCCAATCCTTTACAGCTGCACACTTTCACATGCCAAAATAGCCATCAATCACAGGGTATTTCTTAATTCCTACCCTGGTTCACAGATTTATGCACACCCCAGTGCAAATAGATTTCCATGTAGCTGACCATGACATCTGCCAATATAATTTGCTAAATTCCTCCGATTTGACATTCTATTGATAATGGTAACATCCAGAGTAACAGATGTCTGGCTTATTTCTTGGTTGATCCCTAGTACTGAACATTCATGGCATTGAGCTGCCTTGAAGGGGAGTTGTTTTACGCCACTATTCGTGACCACACTCCAAAGTATGGAAAAAAAACCTTACAGCTTCATGTCCGGTAACTACTAACTCAAGAATTTCAGATCAGATTTGCTATCTTTTTTTTTTTTTTTTTGTTTAAACAATTCAGATGGGAAACCCTTAGCTCTTGGATAAATAAACTAATCTCGCTCCGACCCAAGCAGGGATAGAGCTTCAAATTTCCCAACTTGCTATTAAAGCTTCATTACTTCAAAAGATATCAAATACCCACCCACTAGGTAGCACTTGTATCTAATATGCAAGAGGAACTGCAAAGATCAACACGTATCACCCTTGTGTACACTAAAATGTATCCTGTGCTGGCAAGATCCCACTATCATGTTCACATCTGTCCTTGCAAACAGGTTTCACAGTGAAAGTTAAGCCCAGCTCAGATGGTGTACAGATACATGCTAGAGACAGAGACACTAGCATGAGACTATACGCTAGTGCTGTCTGTCACATTTCTGTCAATGACACAAAGATAGCCCCCCTGACATATGGTATTCCATATCAGATGCAGCTTGAATGGTCAATATTACACATGGGATACATCAAATGTCTCATACATGCACAATATACTGTACAATATTGAATTCCGTACAGTCTTGGATTTTGTCAAGAAATGTAAACTAATTACAGACAAACTGTGGTTTGTTTCTCAAACTGAAATTGTTATAACAAACATAATCCCCCTAAATTACATTCCATGAAATCTTTTCTAGGTTGCATGCTTGCACTGTGTTCTTTACAATGCAGGCCAAAATATTTGACAAATGTCACTACCTGTTTCCGATGCTTGAAACAAAAAGGTAGAATTTGTTTAATTCTGGAAAACAACTTTGCTACAAGATCTTGTTATCTTTTGGAAAAGTTAGTTACCTAGGACTACCATGTTACTTCACTGTACAGCACTGCAAAAATTCAACTGACAATGATTTCCCAATTTACAAGGGCTTCATTAACTTCTTCTGTGATACATATACTTTTATCAAGTTCAAAAGTCTTGTTCTGATGACATACTACTCCACAGTGCCCCCTCAAAAGTTAATTAATCAAGTTAATGAGGATTGTGATCACGCACTGATGATAATCACGACAAATTCACACGTCATGCAACCACTTCCTTAAAAATAACAGCTTGCATTGTGGAATGGAATAACTGCACAAGACCTTAACCACTCTGTAAACACAAAATATTTTAAAAATNNAATATTATTAAAACATTAATAGTCCGGAAAAATATTTTTAGAATATTTAAGCAACTCAACATTTAATATTTTTAAAATATTTTAAAAAACATCATTACTATATTTTTGTGTTTATTGGCATGCAGAAGTCTATGTGACTAGTACAGTACCTATAGCTTCAACTAATAAGCATAGTTCTCCCAAGCCAAATGTGAAAAGAACAATTTGTGCCAAGTTTCACAACTATGTGTAGTTGTGAAACTTGAGGTGATGCAAATTTACTCTGCAAACAGTATTATACATTAAAAGACAAAGTTTTATCAACAAAAAAATAGAGTGGTTGCTTATAATTGTCCAAAATTGCAGGGTGACATGCAGCGAATACTGTGCTGGCTAAAAAAACAATGATTAGGAATTCACACACACACACACGCAAATTCACACACATTCAAGTTCAGACCTGCAAGCAACTTGGAGGACATCTGTGGATTTTCTGCATTACCACTTTATTGGACTACTTTAGTTTTGAGGTGTAATGAAATGTGGTCTTGTATCTAACATTTTTGCAAACAATAATGAAAACATGAATTTTAAGTGACTTCATTACTCACAATATATAATAAAAAAATCCAGACTCACAATATACAACAAACAGTCACAGACAAATTTCTCTACTGGCTATTTATAGCAGTGTTCTCCATGGGTGGTTTTAGCGAGGGAGGCCTTTAAATGAGTAAAGCACGACCAATTCCCCACCATCCCCCCCTGGAATATTGACCACAGCCTTAATAAAAAAAAATCCTGCCTCTCCAAAAAGTAAAGCAATTTAATATTCAACGTCTGCCAAAGCTAATCAAGTTCATGCTCCCATCTATATCATCACTGAAACGCTATCCTTGCATGTACTACTGTACTTGAATCTCCATTTAGTTTTTATAAATGTATGTACTTTTAAAGTGATCATGATCTAAGATTGTACATGAAATTAATTTATAGCCGCTGCAGTTTGGAATGCTTTACACGTCACAATGGGTTTACATACCCACGCAACAGGTTTGTTCACTGTAAGTGAACACTCCAAAGTGCCCCCTCAAAGTCAATTAATGCTTGTTTGGAAAGTTTTGAACGTTTTACATGTCACAAGGGTTTACATATGTGTGGAACTGGCTTGTTGACGTGAAACTCACCTTTCCATTTTCAAACAAATTTGTCACCATGACGACGATCGAGACATCCTCTTTCCAAAGCATCCTCCAAAAGTCACAGGTTGAGGCTTTGTTAGGCCCTGTGAAGTAATGGCGGACAGTAAGCGCATTCTGTAACATTTGACGGCCCAGCTGTCACACCAGGAACTCTCAAGACTTAATTTGCATATACAGACATGGAGCAGCTCTGAGAGCAAACATTTACAACTGGGCAGAGACTAACAACTGGATGCTCTTAACACTGAAGAGATGGGATAAACAAAATGGGATGGGTAAATAGGAAATGTCACCCAAATATTCACCTCAAAAGCATTAATTAGGGATTGGGAGCACTGGGGTAAGTTATTTTGGGGTCACATGAATCCCATGAGCAGTTACTCATGCTATGAATGAGCTATGTGACATTTAAACTAATGCTTCTGTGAAGCTATAGTGTGTTATGTATTTGAATGAGGTTGCATGACGTCACTGCTAAACATTAATAGGCAAACTGTTTCCAACGAGCCAGAACTAGAAGATTTGTTTAGATCATCCACTGTATCAATGGATATAATAAAAAATTTAAGGAAAGAGGGATGTGCATGCAATAATAATATACAGAATGAAATGTTGACATTGTCATTAGCTTTAATCACAGTTTTACTACTTTCTGTAAATGTTCTCAAATATTTCTGCACTTTTCCCTCTGGTCACAATCTTGAACTTCCTAAATATTAGATACAAGAAACGAAACCGAAACTTTTCCTCTTCTTACGACAGATATGAGCCGAGCATAATCATAGAACGGCACAAGATTATGAGCCAAGTGGGTCATTACAAAATCTGTGATGATCGCCACCCACTAAGGGGATTTCACTTTAATGCTTTGAGGAAAGAAAATTGGCTTCAATACACACAAAGGATACAATTTTGACAGTCAGCCAAGAGATAAAGTAACATAAGACAGAAAACTCAGCACCAAAGAAATGAGGTTATACTGAGTCAATTTGTTGTTTCCTCATCTAACAACATAAGTAGCATGTTTTCTTTAATCCTGACAACATTTAGCATCAACACAGAGGAATATTCACTAAATTTCCCCTAGAATTTTTATTGTTGTTGGTTTGTTGTTGTTTTCTGAATACTGCTTTAAAGAAACTGCTGGAAAGTTTGCTCTTCAATCTCTCAAAGGTAAAAACAATTTACTGGTGGATAAACTTAACAACAGAATGTCCATGAAGTCACTGTGAATTTTTCAAATACCTTGTAAGTCTATGAGGATGCATACATGTACCGACCTGCAGTAGTGCACGGCCAAACCTAACACCTGGAGGTGAAAATGCACTGACGGAATAACAGGCAAACAATTCCGACGGTGTGTAATAGATCCACAGCTTGTTTAACAAAATATTAGGTACCTGTAAATACCTTCACCAAAATCTGTGACATCATCAGCTGTAGATCTTTTTAGTATCGATTTGGCATGATATGTACCTTTAAATCTGGATACGATCTTTCAGTAGAATAAAACAATAAAAAAATGCCAGAAAAGGGATTCAATACCTTGTGATGCTATAAAAGCAACTGCATCATTTTGATCCTGGAATTGAAAACAAAACAAAAACAAGAATGACCAATTTTCTTCAACTTTAACATACTCATGCTGTCCAAAAGAAGGGAAAACATGATTTGACTAATTTCAAATACTCAACCATTTATTACAATACTGCATGCACTGACCCATCACAAATTCACGTTACAATTCTGTGATTAGCGTGAGATGTGAGTGGGGACTGAAGAAAACCCAGGTGCACTGCGGAGAATATATCTGGTCAGCACATATGCGGTAAAAAATGTTGCTAAATACTTTATTGCTATTTGCACTTAATTGCATTAATAATAATGTGATCACAGCTGGCACAATGTAAATTGTAACATATTCTTTGCATTCAATACTTATTTTGACTTAATATTGAGAGTGCTACTCCATATGGCACTGCTTATCTTCACAAAGTCCCCTCAGAGTAAACAAAATGTAGTAGAAGTAGTAGTAAAAGTACTAGTAAAAGTATTAAAAAAATAATACTGTAGCAAAAGGAAATGAAATAGATCTATTTTACAGTGAATACTATCACATGACATGCCATCATTCCTACGGCATTGGATTTCATAAAAATTACACAAATAGCTTTTCATTACCAGCATGTAAGAGGCATTATAGTAATCGGAATGTGGGTCATCGGGAAGCAAGTCCAACACGACTCTGCTGTGGTCATCTGGAGAGAAAAACAAATGAAGACAAGAAATGAAGATCAACGTACCTATTTTTTGAATTCAAACCTTGCATTGACTGAGGTAAAATTTTTTCGCAGTTTTCTAATTTGATCTGGTGCAGGAATGGACTTGTAGGGTGTATATTTAGTATTGACATTTTGTGAATGTTAAGGCTTAAAAAATCAATGCCTGTTCTTGATTTACAGGGAAGTAGCACAGTTTAGGGTGATGGACATTAAAAACACCCATTTGCATTTGCGTAGCAAATTCCATCATTCTGAATGCCACGTCCTGATTGAGATGGCAGACAAATGGTATTTGTGAAATTTTCAAAAACCCACTGGTTAAAATTTTTTCGACATGTCAGAGGATGTTTAAACATTCTCCCAGAGGTGGACACTGCCAGGTGTTTCTAACAAGCATTTCACTTGTCACTCAGTGAAAATGATCAAAATACCAGCACATTTCTTCAGATTTTTTACTCGGTAGAAAACCTTTTCATGAAAAGCTAAATTGAGGTTGGATTGCACTACCTGGACAATGTCATGCTAAAATTACCTGGCACTTTGAGACAAACAGGTACACCCCAGCTGACTAAACTGTGTAGGATGGTATATTGTCAGTGTCTTGATTCAAGTGAAATGTATGTAAAGCTAATTTCTAGCTAGCTGGTGCCAAGCGACGGTAATGCAGTTCTCCTTCATGAAAGACATGAAAAGATTGTGATGACACAAACATTGATTAAACAACAAATGATACCTCATTGTCACAAACAGTTACAATCGTATTGATTGTATATTAATTGCTGAAAATTTTCTAATATATGTTTCATCAATGTCTTTGTTGTTTCATTAAACATACAGAAAAGGAAGAACAAAAAAAAACACATAAAGGAAATAAACACCTGCCAAAATTATCCACTTTGTCAAACCTTTTGAAATCCAAATCCTGAAAGTAGTTCAGCACTATCTGGAAATGAAAACAGTCTAGTCTACATTTGACTTTCATGAGCCAAAAAAAGCCAAAGATGTGAGATCCACTGGGCAATGCGTCATCTCTGATCAATATTCTTTTTTTTTTNNTTCTTTTTTTTTTTTGAAGAGGAAGTTAATGAAAGAAACGATCAGAATTACATTTCAATTTCAGAACAGAAACCACAGTAGAGGAGCACTCACAAGGAAGCATGTTACGGAAACGATTCTTCTTCTTGTTTTCCTCCTTGGCACCGACACTGCACGGATAGTTTGCATCTTTAGCAAGTATCTGTTGAGGAGAAGTTATTTCCAGAGAAGTAACAAACAGCTAGTGACTCATTGAAAAGCATAATAGACTACAATAGTTCTCTCTTTCAGAACCATGGTTCCATGGATAAGGAGTCACTTTCAGCAACATTACATATAAGTATGATGAGATCCCCCAGCGGAGTATGGCTCCGTCCGTATCAACTGGATTGTAAAATAGCACTCTGAAAAAAAAAAAAACTCCCAGGGAAGGGTAATGTCTGAAAAAGCACAATGAAAAATCTTATTTCTTACGTGTAATAACATCACTTCATTGTCAAACAGGTCACACCTTCAAGAAACTGGGAGGGAACATACCCCCTCTTACCCCCCTCCCCGGCAGCATCGGCCCTGGTATTTCATGAAAGAATACTGGTCACATGATTATGAGGTCAAAGGTCACATAGCAAAGGATCACCTAAATGCTACACATAAAACTGTTAGCACATTCCTTGCATCTGCAAATTCCCCACTCTTTGCAGTAATACAGCAAAATACATGTACAAATAATGTAAGTTGTGAATGCCATACCTGAAAGCCAAATATTTTCATATACAAGTCTTCCAAGGTATTAGTGCTCTCTGATCTCTTTTCTACAGGAACTGCATGAACTGTAATTAGGGAGCTATTTCTCTCCCATGTTTTCACTGCCCAGGATGTTCCACATTCATCAAGAATGACCTTATTTCAACCAAAATACAGTAGTCACCACAAGGCACAAGAAATACCCTGCAAAGGGGATGCTTTCAATTGCCAAATTCACTTCTAATATGGGGTATATTTTCAAATCCTTTCCAAGTCCAGACAGCAGACTTTGTGTCAGTGAAAGATAAATTTTAAGTGTGACAATTAAGACTGAGGCAACTGTTGAAGGGGAATAAATCGCACTCTCATACAAAGACCATGAAGTGCAGTGTGTGCATGGACTGGACAGTTACTGGACAATTCACTCCAGACAATTCCCACCCCAACAGTTCCCCTAACCCTTTCCTTAACCCCAAACCTTTTCTTGAAGGAAATGTCAGAGGGAAGTTATCCGATAGAGAATTCTCCATGTCGGGAATTTTTCGGGGAAAGGTGGTCCACGGGGAATTTCCAGGAGGAAAATTGCCCAGGTGAGAGTCGTCCAATCACAGGACTGGATAGTTGACTTGAACTACAGGGAAGAAAAAAGCGACTGGCAAAGAAGTCTAATCTCCTCATCTTATTAACAAAGACAAAAAAAGTTAGCTGAACATGGAATTAATTCTTCTTATACCTCCCTTCCTTCCCCAACAAAAAAAGGAGAAATATTAACTGTGCAATCCTCACCATAAATTCATGTATAAGGCTATCTGTCTTGCTTAGCGTTTTTGTGGCCACGTAGTTTGGAAAGTCTTCCACCTTCACTGCCACTGGTCTCTGAAGATTGCCATAGATGTTGTCTGCATCTTTTGGGTAGTCCATTTCACAGTCATCTTCATCTTTTAGGTCTGCAGTCCACTCTGGAATATCTGGACTTGGTTTACTAGTGGCACCTGTAGCTCTTAGAGGGATGGTCTCTTCTCCGTTTGAGGAGGGGAGATCTGACATCTTGCCGTCTGCGGAGTTACATGGAAATATGTATCTTCTCTTCACTTTTGCTCTTGCATGACAAATCTAGCACAACTCTGACGTTAAACCTTTCTCAAATAAGACCTACTGATGATTGGCCTCAAAGCTTTAAGAATGTAGCTTCCATTCACATATATTTAAATCATGAAGGTACAGCTACTCTCAATAAGGAACTAGGCAAGGCATCTGCTTGGTTTCATTCTAATAGTCTGTCTTCAAACATAAAACAAAAATTCATTATCTTTCTTCCGTGTCAAAACCCTAGTTATGATATTAACATAAAAATTGATGCTTATCTGTAGTGAGCTTATCATTGGAATCGTATGTATTAAATGAAATATTTTACTCCTACCGAATCTTCTAATTTACAAAACTTAAATAATTCCTAATTTACATTGTTGTGCATTATCATGGGTCAACTCTGCTGAACTTCTGATGTAAGCACCCTTTTAAATACCACACCTCTCATTCTTTTTTAACGAGGTAAATCTGATGACAATTTATGACATTGATCATTATCAGTTAGGACTCCTTTGTGTAAAAATGGAAGCAAAATTCGTTACCAACAGAATTCTCTGCTTTTTCACGCCAACATCTCACATTCATCACTACACAACACACCAAAAAGCCAATCTATACTATCTGCATACCAGTTCTAGCTTCACAGATTCCACAGTAAATTTATGGGTCCTAGACTCTGGAACACACTTCATGGAGAACTGGTCACTTTAAATTCCCTTGCTCACTTCAAAAGACAGAAGGAAAAGGTACTTAATTAAGAGACATTTTGTATAGCACTTAGCATTTTTTTAAATGTAAAGGAAGGGGAGGGGGTGTACTTGGGGTACTGGGGGTAGTGGCCAAGGGCCATTGTTTCCTAATCACTGTTGATAAAATTTTACTTGATGTTCTTAGTTGTGTTTGTGTTTCTGTGGCCAGGCCATTGATAAGCATTGCTTCTGCCATGTCTCCTCCAATTTGTGTTTTGCCAGTTTTTTGAAATCTTCTAATACCTCACAGTGTTTAAGGGGAAATAAAAAGTTTTCAATTTCAACATCTGTGGAGGCTTATCAGATCGAACCAAAGGCAAAATTCAGTAAGTGGCACATACGCTATGTCACCAGAGGACATACAAATATAAGGTTAAATCAACCTCGATATGTAGGTACAGTATTCAGTGATATCCATCAGCTACCCATGTCCCCAAGAGGGTTAAATAAACATAGCAAAGTTTCCAGTATTCTTTCGGAGGTTAAATAACAAAATTGACCTTGCACACAAAATGCTAAGTCACACAGTCACGCTACTTGAAGTATTGTTCATCCATGCACTGGCATACTCTGGAGTCACCAACAATTAAGCATCCTGCGTGAATGTATCTTATCTGATCAGATGCGTATCCATGACTACGCCCGATGATACAACTGATGATTCGTTTCAAAGAATATAGAACGCGTGATTTCCCCAACTCAGGAAACAGATGGAAGCGAGTACCGGAAATTGTCCCTGTTAGTCAACTTGCAGGGAGTGAATGCTGTGTGTAGAAGCTGAGTGTGTCTGTTGTAAGTTTTAGAATCACGACAATAATAAATGTATGAACCACAAATGCACATGAGTCAAGAGAGATTACATTCAGCATAAAGTATAACAATGCCAATGGTAGAATAATACTGAGTGTACCAGTCCAAACTAGTAAAACAATCCTACAGTATTCAGTCCTTCAGAAGCTAATAAGAGAGGTTTTCTATTTTTGGAATATGCACGTATTGTATAGTGCATGGAGTTTTAAAACTCAGAATTGTCAGCAGCAGAGGTGCGGTATCACAAACGAGATTGATGGTCAGGTTTCTAACAAATTAGTGACTTCTTTCATGCCCAAATTAAACTGTTGCATATTTGCTTAAAATATAACTTCCAGCCTCTCCATTATTGTACATCAAACACAAATATGCAACTATTTGGGAAAAGTTAAACTAACTAGTTGATTTCAATGGACCGATCATGATCCTTTACAAGATTTTAAATCTCTGTTGACTTAAAATGACACAGATTGACTAAAAGAACAAAGTAAACCGATCGTCTGCTCATGGCAACCAATGAATTACCAAAGACTTGAGCAGCAAGCTCATGTTCGGGCCTATTTATTTCAAGAAATATTGCTTACAAAAAAATTGTTTAGAAACTTTGACTTCTGGTAACTAAAACTGATCTAGACTGACAGTGTGGTACATGCATGGCAATGGGATTATCTACATATTGTCAAATTGAGACTGAAGTTTATTAAAGCAACTTTAATGACTTAGTATTTTGTACAAATACAAGGTTTTCAAAGCTTCACCTGCACTGCCTGAGCTCAAATGTGGTTAGAAACAGGTTAACGACCAGCAATACAGATGTAATCTCATGTGTTGCAAATATATCTCCTCTTATCACCGCCGGTAACCTCAAATTGTCCCAGACTACACAATATGTTGCATATAATAAGTGGATCATCTACAGTACTACCATGTACCAGTAAAGTAAAAAAAAACTGAGAGCTGCAGTTACACCTAGAGGGGTAACACAACTTTCATCACTTGACATTTTGTACACATAAAAGCCACATTTTCGGCATTGTATGTGTAATTAGCTCATGTTTGGGTCCACCGACTAAGAGACAGATATCTTCTCCTTTTGGAACTTATATCCAGCATAATTACTTCATCCTGTTAACTTAATGAAATCATGTTGACAATGTGTTCAGAGTTTAACCTTGGTGGGAATTATAAACTTCATGTTAAACTGTTTTGTAACCAACCACTGACCAAGTGACCATATCATAATGGCAATGAATCTATCAAGATTATTTTTTTTTTCTGATTATAGATGCCTTGTGAGATTCACCTTTCCAACATGATTCACCTTTTTTTTTCTTCACATTTTCATTCCCCTGTTTTGGTATTTTTCAAGCCTCTGGTGGATTTAATACTGCTTATCTGACACGACAGAATTTCCGGACCAGCAGATGCATGTGGTCACGTACCGTGATGTTTCAGTGGAAGTTGGCATTTCAAAACTCTGAGAGTAGCCAATTCACCCAATGACCTAGAAAATAAGCTTCTCTTTTAGTACAGATTAAAACAAAGCACCCGCTCAAAGGATAATTTTTACCATGACTTCTTATTCTCATCTACACAACATTGTTACATGTCAGTGCAAATCAGAATGATATATGGCCTGATGGACAGCCATGCTGTTCGTTTAAAAACACAAGAAAAGCAGTTTCATACCACTTTCATTTTCAGAATTGTGAATACATCAAAGAGGAATAGGTCATGCTGTATTTTATATACGGAATGAAACTTGATGAAGTCAGCATCCACACTAAGGCATGGTGATGTTTTAGTATACTGAAGTCACTTTGTTCTAAAGTCTCACTTCATTCTACAAATGAATCTTTGCAGTGTAGGTTGTAACTGGTGTCCTGCATAAAGACATGAGCAGCACAGCAACAGTGAAGTACAGTCCATGTGTGTAGAAGTAACAGTCCTGGAGTGGTGCAGCCATCCTGTCAATTTTGATTGAATTTTGTTAGTTTCCTAAAATTAATCCTGTTTGGCAACAATATTGCCATCGTAATCCTGTCAGAAATCAAAACCGGCCGTCACATATAGGCCGATCGGTCTGATGCGTGACAAAACTGTCCTTTGCCAGGACACAAAGCTGGATTTTTGTGGTGCATTAATGCATGTACTCAAAACTATGTCAAAGGCACCAAAATTACACAGCAACACAGACACTTCCCACTTTCAACTTTACTTGTGGTCTGTATCAAAGCATCCACAGTTTCCTGTATGACTAGACAGTTTTGAAGCAACAAGGAAAGAGATCTGGGTAAATTAGTGACTATAAAGTCCTGTATAACATCCTATTTCCAAATGCAAATAAGGGGTCTCCTTTCCAAAAATGCAGGGTTTTGTGTGATTGAGTAAATTTCCATGAAATGGGTTTCTGCATGCACCTGTCTTGGATCTTCAGCAGGCAACCACAGAGTCTTTGTCATACTGGCTCCTGCTTGTCAATGGTTTCACAATTTCTGTCCAGATATTTATCAAGATTAACACTAGTTGCTGTTAACTTTTGCAAATAGTAGAGGACAGGATGTTATACCAGGACAAGTAGTAGGTATGATTCTCTATGGGGCTGACTTGAAAGTAATTCTTCTGCATTTTGGGTATCTCTATACTGCCAGCAGTGGATGCAGCTACATTTTATACTCACTGGAGCAACTGAAATTGTTACATACAGTATGTTTACCTTGAATTCCATAGTCTCAATATGAGTCTGTTCTGGCCATTATGATAGACTGAGTGAAAAATGTACTTCAGCAAGAATTTGGTCACATTTTACACCTAAAGCACTAATTACGTTACAACCCAGTTCATCTTCTGGTTTGATCATTTGCTGATGACAAAGGAGTATCTTGTACTGGTCATCTATTTCTTCTCACACAATCAGGGATGTAGCTATGGTGGTCGGCGGTGGTCGGCTCTA